>ML785007.1:1095224-1135562 GCA_009831015.1 Picea engelmannii
TGAGAAACACAGAGACAGATATTTCCCGAGGAAACCCATGCAGGGTAAAAACCTCTTTTTCTTTATATGATAAGTAATAGTTACATTCTTTACAGTATCATACATATGAGCACCAACTCATAATGAGGCTACAACCTCAGTTTGCAAGCTGAAACTTGCTGAGAGCACCAACTCTCTGTTTTCTCTAGCACCCACTAGAAGGAAGCACCAACTCCCTGGTTTCTCTAGCACCAACTAGAAGGAAGCACCAACTCCCTGGTTTCTCTAGCACCAACTAGAAGGAAGCACCAACTCCCTGGTTTCTCTAGCACCAACTAGAAGGAAGCACCAACTCCCTGGTTTCTCTAGCACCAACTAGAAGGAAGCACCAACTCCCTGTGTTCAAGCACCCACTTGAACCTTTGAGGACACTAGTCCTCCCTAGCTCCACCCAACCACCCTAAAATATAAATCTTTTCTACTGAAACTTATTACAGTGATATGATGTTCAACAATGGCTTACCAGACTCATCATTGTTCTGCTTCATTTCGTTTCTCTGTATGCCTCGTTTCCTTTCTGCACACATCACTTGCACTATCTGTTCTTCCGCTTTTTATGCTCTGTGCGCCATGTCCATTCACTGCACAGTTCCTCTTCTGTGATATTCAGTTGCTGCACTCTCCTCCTTCTTCACACATGAATCAACTTCACCAACAACAACCACAGCAAAACTCTAATAGCGACAACAACCCCATCTCTTCTCTGTACCATGTATTTATAGCTTCTGTGCACCTTGTGCATGCAATGTTCGCAATGCCTCTACATGATGACTCTGCGCTGTTATCCTCCACCTCTCGAGTGCTCTATCTGATCACCATTGTGACTCTTCAGCTTCTCTGGTGGTTCACCCCGTGTGTCCAACATCACTGTATGTTATACTGAGATTCCTCAGCCTCTCTGGCAGTTTGAGACTCTTCGTCTTCTCTGTGATAGCCGAACTCACTTTATCTATTTCAGTTACAGGCCTCAATGCCCATCCAGCTGTTAATCCCCTTCACGAACATCTTCATCCCTCTTGAAGATTCTCAGAGGCTCTTCACCTTCTCTGTCAATCATCCCCAAGTGTCTTCGAGTCCTCTGGCTGAAACCATCAGTGGTTTCTGGCAGTTATATTATGTCATGCTACAGTTGCCCTCCGATCTTGTTCAAATTCATCTGCATCATTGGATATGCAGTGAGAAAATCTGGACGGCCTGACTCTGTGCTCCCAGATCTATGGTTGAGATTGGATTCCGAAGCTCCCTTCCCATTCTACCTTTAAGCGGAGGGGGGGTGTCCGAAATTGGGCGCGCATCTCTCGAGCAGTCATGATTAAAGAACCTAGATCAATGATGCTCAAGAGATTCTGGACCCCCCTTTCCTTTCTGCCTTTAATACATGGGGGGGGTCCCGGAATGGTGGGGTATCGAGGAAGGGCCCCATTCCTGTCGTGTCACCTTTTGTATCGTTCTCCTCCCCACCTGACCGTGCACCAAGGCTTGTTCCCTTTAGCTCCTCCTTGTCCTCTGACATCTGTCCATCTCTCGCTGATGTGACCAAGGGCTGTGACCACAACCTTATGCATAAGGCGCTTTCACGATTTCGTGACTCCTGTGGTAGGAGTTCTTGTCATATCTATCTCCCGATTTTCGAAACTCCAATATGGAGTTACATCTACGGTCTAGATCCAAGCTTGATTTAACGGTTGTGATTGAATCGCCATATCGCATATCGTGATTTTGACATTCTTGTTGCCTTGTTTTCTATTTCTCTTGATGTCGCGATCCGCAAAACTCCGATATGGAGTTATGTCGACGGTCTAGATCTAATCTCTATTCAACGGCTATGATTAAATCGCGATTTCGCGTATCGCAATTTTGACATCCTTGATGTCCAGTGTTTTTGTCACTTCAAAGTTCCGATCCCCGATTCTCCATAAAGAAATCAGATCAACGGTCCATGTCACTTCTTAACTTAACGGCTGTGATTAAATCGCGAATTCGCATATCACGAAATCGAGGTTCCTGGTGTCAATAATATTTGTCATGTCCAAATCTCGATCCCCGATGCCTCTCCATTGAGTGGAATCAATGGTCCAGAACAAAGCTTGATCTGACGGCTCAGATTACATCGTGATTTCGCATATCGCGATATTGGGATTCCTGATGTCAATGTTCTTTGACAACTTCAACACTCGATCCTCGAAACTCCTACAAGGTGTCCATCTGCTGACGTCACACGTGGATTGACACATGTTGAATACTGCCACGTGTCACTCTGATTCGTGAATTACATGTGCCTAAAATGTTGAATCAGTCTGACACTTGTCATTACCTGATTGTGACACGTGTTCCTAGCTGACGTGGTCTGCTGACATGAGTCGGGTCGACGGTTCAAATGTGATATTGATTTGACGGCTCAGATTGTGCTGGGATTTTTCATATTGAGAAATCGGGATTCCTGTTGCATTGTTTCTTTGACATTTCTGACACGTGATCCTTGAAACTCCGATCAACGGTCCAGATGTGATCTTGATTTGACGGCTCAGATTACACCAGGATTTTTCATATCGAGAAATCGGGATTCCTGTTGCATTGTTTCTTTGACATTTCCAACACGCGATCCTCGAAACTCCGATAGGGGGTTGGATCAATGGTCCACATAACCCCCTGAGATGGACGATCCTCCTGCTTCCGGGATTTGTGAGCCCTCTACTCCTTGCACTTTTAAATATCGTGTAGGTTTTCCTCGATCCAATGGTGGTCGGACCCTACACTCAGATCTGAATCCTGAGATCTATTCTCCTCTTCAACGCCCTCTTCTTGTCTTCATTCAGATCTGACGGCCATCGGGAATTCAGGATGAGATCCAACGATCATTGGCGCTTCTCCTACGGAGAGTACTTTGTCCTTGTTTTGCCTTTGCTGCATACTCTGATCTTTCCTTCAATGACAAGCTTACTTTGCCTGATAATAACCTGCCAACAATCCTCTACACTATCTCTTCTGAACTTATCAGGCTTTCTCTGCAGCGTCTTCCTAAAATACTGCTGGTGCCCGTCTCTTACATTCTTCCTGTACTCATGCCATCTTCATTGTTGTACTTGCCATCAATGACAATCATGCGCTACCTGTTAAACATTTTCCAACAAAGCTTGAACAAGTAGAGATGGTAGCTCAGACCAGTCAAATACAGGTAGGCCAACAAAGAGACTTGATAGGGAATCTACAGGTTAGAATAGAGTTTGCTGAAAGCCAAGTTATAAATATCGGGATATTCCAGTCCCAGACTATGGAGATTCGAAGCAGAGTTTCTGCAGCCCAACGAAGTTTACTTTCCAAGGTAGAGATGATTCGGGACAACTACCTGCTTATTGATCAAGTATTGGAAAAATTATCTGTCAGAGAGAGAGAATCTGGAGTGGCTCGAGTCGCATTTCAAGAGGCTGTAATAGCTACAACAAACAGGGAATCAACAAATATTTCCGAGTTTTCCATTTCAAAATAGACCCGAGGTAATATTTTGTTGAAAGAGGGAACATAGCATATCAGAAGGAAAATTGCAAGCCAAGAAGGTAAGGAAATCCTGTGAAGAGGCTTTCGGTTCTATAGATGGAAATCTATTAGGCACTGATAGCGAGAGCACTGGTTCTAAGTGTGCGATTGTGCACTATCGACACCCTAGACCAACAGATGGAAGAAAGGTTACCACAATTAGTCAGAGATTGTTATATTTTTGAGGCCAGTTGTCAAGTGGGACCTTCTAGGTTGATATCTCGGCTGGTGGAAAAATGTGTCACTTGTACCGAGCATGCGAAGGGGAAAGCTTCTCGTACCAAATAAAGACAGAGATAAAGAAATGAAATGATTGATCTCCTTCTTGTTTTAACTGAAAATCCTGGAACGATTGAGATTCCATCATATGTAAATCTGTATAAATATACAATGGAAGGAAGGAACAAAGGCTGGACTTTTTTGGGTCGATTGTAATAGATATTTTCTCCCTCGAGACTTAATACAAAGCAAATCCGAAGATTCTCGATTCCATCACGACTATGTTATGAGTTTGTTTCCTTGTATTTCATATTTAATTTCATTTCATATATGTATCTGATGAATGTTTCGCTATAACTTAGTACAACCTCTACTATAGTGAATAAATTTTAGTTTTCTATATTGTTTACCGTTTTTCCTCTGTATCGTCTATCAGTAGGTATAAGACCAGTGAACACTTTAGATTTCTATATATATTTTATGCTTCATCAGGTTATTTCTTTATCTTTTTCTTCCTCTGTTTACAAGTGAGATTCTCCCTTGATAGGAGCCTTACATGATAGACAACTTAATGTTTTCTTACACCTCATACACATTTATTAAAATATAACTTAGTTACGGGAAAGGGCCTTTGGTTTGCACCCTATTTTCACTACCGGAGCTATAAACTCTCCTTTATACAACTGAAATCGAGACAACATCTAAATTTTTTTGAGATTTTCTTATCATTTTGTTCCTCTATGACTGTCCCTGTGACAAGACAGCCTAATATTGAACCCGGACTATTAGATCAAACACATATTTCCTTGAATATTTTTGATACTATTATTAAAATAGCCACTACCTGGGTAGAACTTGAACGTTCATGGGCAGCGATTGAAAGGGACATAAACATCCAGGAACAGTTGGAAGCTAGACAACAACCTAGAAATCGGCCCTAGCTTCCCTTGTCGAAGGTTGAAATTTCTTCCTTCTCTACCCCTTACTCACTTTCGGATGCCTAGACACTGTACTTCTAAGCCTTAAGTACAGACTCTGGAACAACATCTTTTTGGCGCCACTGTCGGGAATCGAAGTTACAAAATCTTTTTCCCTGGGAAAATGACATTTTTCGTTGAAAGTGTCACCCTTTGATAGTGAACAAAGAGTGCACACCTTTTAAAGGTTTTCCAATCTTTCACTTGGCGACTCCATGATTAGTAAGTTGGTATCCGGTCGAAGGAATAGCAGGCAAAACCCATATGGTAAACAGACCACACCCATTACCGATCCTGAGAAGATTTTAAAGGCGAGAGGATCTCTTAAGACGACCCCTGCAGTCTATCAGCTTAAATACCCACAACTGAGGACCAAGAGTTCTTATGAAGCTTCAACTTCACACAACCCTCTTTTCGACACTAAGGATCTAACATCAAACTTCTCCGAATTTAGAAGTGAAACCCGTCCGATAACCTCTGTAGTACACAAAGGAAAAATCCCTATAGAAAATTCATCTGTTGTCGATATATCGTCGACTCTTCAGTTAAATTTTGCGACCTCACCCAATCTCGGAGAATATTTCATCCATCTAGTTTCCACACTGGTTGGTTCTCCTGATTACATCTCTTGCAAGTCCAAAGAGCCAAGCCCTCACATCCCTTACCAATCATCCTCAGATTTTTCTCCCCGCGAAGAAAGTAAAGATTCACTTTTAATATTCCAAAACCCCCTTTACAACTTTCCACTAATAACGATGGCAGCCGTCGGAGGGGGAGGTGGAGGGGTTGTCGGAGGAGGTGGTGGGGGTCCTCTTGGAGGAGGAGGTGGAGGTGATCCTGGGGGAGGATATGGAGGTCAAGGGCATGCCCCCCCTCCCAGAGTGTTTTCTAAAGTGACTGGAAGATATGCCCCTTTGGTATTGCCCCTTCCTCTGCATGACCTTCCCGAAAATTATATAAAAAAATTTCCAAAATTCACTGGGGAAAGAGATATGACCGCGACCGAACACATAAATTTCTTTGATAAATTTGAAGACATCCTAGGTCTCAAACATGAAGATGTGTATAAGAGGATTTTTGTCCAAACCTTTGAAGGTCAGGTCCAAACTTGGTTTTGGAGTCTACCTGCAAGATCTATCTTGTCCTATGATGCCTTGGAAGATGCTTTCCTTAGACAATGGGGTGAAAGAAAGGACCACCTATACTATTTAACCGAGTTTGGTTCTTTACGAAAAAAGAATTCAGAAACAATTATGGAGTTTATTCAAAGATTCAACAAGCTGTATAACAAAATCCCAGCCGAGGTTAAACCATCCCAACCCGCAGCCAAAGTAACTTTCGCGGGGGCTTTCGAACCAGATTTTGCACTTATTTTATGGGAAAGAAGGGGAGCTACTCTAAACCGAATGCAAGATGACGCTATAGAAATTGAGTCAAATATGATGGCTTTTGGTAAGTTAAAAGCTAAAGTAGAAGTGGGAAATCGAGAAACTAGATGCTTTAGAGAACAAGCAGGGCCGTCAGGGTATAATAGATACACAGATGACAAAGTAGATGATATGGCCAGGATAATTAAGGAGATGTCTAATAAGATATCCAGGATGGAGCTAGAACAGGCCAAATCCAATTCTTTCCCCAAAAAGGATTTCAGGATGAATCCAAATCCCCCAAACCAGCAAAGACAGATAAAAAACGAAGATCATAAAATACAAACTCCCCTAAAGAATGAAAATTTTATAAGAGGGAATGATCTCCAAGATTTCAGAGATTTAGATGATGATGTCACGAACTTGGGTGATGATTGCACACAACCTTATCTGACTAGAGAGGATTATGAAAAATCTCTAAACACTCAACAATCGTCTATTAAGGGTGAAGAAAGAGATTATATTGACCTTTGTAGTTATCAAGAAGAAACCGATATGATAATGGCTGAGGTCCAACCTAGGTATAACTTGAGATCTAAGAGTAAGCCCATTTCAACTACTCAACCTAAGAAAATTCTCCCAAGAGGTCAAACTTATGAGATTACCCAGGAAGAAACTGTGTTACCTAACAACAAAGCAAAAGTAGTAAACGCACAAGAACCCGAAGTGGAGAAGGTTGAGAGTCAAACATAGGAAACCGAAGCAGCTAATACAAATACACCTTTAACCAAGATCATGAGTAATAAGGCAGTCCAGACAAATAAGTTGGAAAAGAAGGATTCAGAAGTCCCAACTAGAGAAACAGACAACGTAAGCAGAGTTTTCAGTTTCGAAAACAAGATAAATAAAATTAAGATACCAATTCCTCTGGTAGAGTTAGCGAAAAACCCAGTTTATCGAAAGCAGATTACCAAGGTGATAGGCATTTCAGAGATAGAAAGCCAATCTGACATTTTGAACCTGGAAGATGATAATCCCAACATCCCTTTTGGTCCACATTTTGAAGGAGCCAAAGACACTGTTGCTCCCTTTTATATCACCTTAAACGTGTATGATCAACTGCTACATAATTTCATGCTAGACTTCGAAGCCTCACATAACGTGATGCCTAAAATTATTATGGATAGATTGGGCCTCCAGATCACCAAACCTTACAAATATATTTACTCATTTGATTCAAGAAAAGTTAAGTGCATGGGAATGATAAAGGATTTAGTAGTCACCCTAGCACGGGTCCCAGTTAAGAGCATCTTGATGGATGTGGTCATTGTTGATATTCCCCCCAAGTATGGCGTACTGTTGTCTAGGTCATGGGGAGCCAAGCTGGGGGGTTCTCTTCAACTGGATATGACGTACGCCATGATTCTTGTGTTTGGTGGGAAATTTACTCGGTTGTACATGGAGACGAGGTTAGCATATACAGTAAGGGACCCTAAAAATCTGAACAATTTCCCTATTTACATTGCAGATCAAGATTTAGGAAATTTTATATTATCTTTTGATGATGGTTTAGATGGTTGAAAAGAGGAAAACGATATAGAGCATGAAGAGTCAAGTAACATGACTGGGGATATGTGTAGCACAGATATCTAGAAAAAAATTTTTGACGGCGCCTTGTCATGCAAAGGAGTTGGTGCAGGAGTGCTTTTTGTGGCACCCAAAGAAAGGTTCGTTGTCCCGTTTTCTTACAGACTACAATGGGATATAGATTATACTAACAATTTATGTGAATACAAAGCCTTGGTCTTAGGATTAGAGGCTTCCAGGAGGCTAAAAATAAAAAACCTAGAGGTATATGGAGATGCAGAGTTGATAGTCAAACAAATAAATCCGCAATACCAGGCCAAGCATCCCAGATTAAGATCATATAGAAATTGTGCCTGGGATCTAATGGAAAAAAAATTCGCGTTTGTAAATGTCCACTTCATCCCACGCATAGAAAACTTGTAGGCTGATGCATTAGCTAAAGAAGCTTCAACTTTCACTCCTCCTACAACCTTTAAATTGAAGTATCACATAGAGATAAGACACAAACCATCTATACCGGATAATATCCAGCACTGGCAGGTTTTTGAGGATGATGAACAAATTAAGAAGTTTCTTGAAGAAGTAGGTGATTTTTTCGAAACTCACGTGGATCAAGAAAATTAGAACGACCATATATGGATCATGCAGGAAGGGGAGGACCCTCAATATTTCCAAGACAAAATCGCAAATCATCGCATGCTGGTCCTAAAAAATAACCAGATTCCGAAAGGACTGATACCTCTGGAAAGACTGTTTGATCAAAACGACATACCTGTAAAATCCACCTTACAACCCCAACCAGAAGAGTTTGAGGACTGTGACATAGGAACCAAAGAAGATTCCAGGATGGTTAAAATATCTGAGCTTATCCCTCCTGAAATAAAAGGCAAGTATAAGGACCTACTCAGACAATTTAAAGACGTTTTCGCCTGGTCTTACGACGGTTAAGAACCTACGACACTACCGTGATCGATCACAAGATACCTCTAAAGCCTAGGGTCAAACCCTTTAGACAAAAGCTTAGGCAGATCAACCCCATTTTATTGCCTGTGGTCGAGAGAGAAGTGAAGAAGATTTTAAAGGAGAAAATTATAGTACCTCTGAGATATTCCAACTGGGTAGCAAACATGGTCTCTGTCAGAAAAAAAAGTGGGGAAATTAGACTGTGCATGGATTTCAAAAATCTAAATAAGTCCTCTCTTAAAGACAAATATCCGCTGCCTAAAATGGATCACGTGCTAGAAAAGGTAGTTGGGGCGAACATAATGTCTATGATTGACGGTTTATCTAGATATAATCAAATTGCCATGAATGAACAAGATAAAGAAAAAAAAGATTTTACTACCCCTTGGGGTACGTTCATGTATGATAAAATGCCTTTCGGTTTGATGAATGCAGGAGCCACATTCCAACGCACTATGGACATCACTTTCATAGGAGAGAGGGATAAGTTCATAGTCATCTATCTCGATGATTTGACGGTTTTCTCCAAATCCGACGAAGAGCATTTGGTACATCTTAGGAAAAACAATTTTTTTACGAAGATTTATCCCAAATTTTGCTGAAATTGTAAAATCGATCACAGGTATGATGAAACAGAGTAGCGAAGTAAAGTGGACAACAGAGGCCAAAGCGTCGTTTGCACACATTAAGAAATTCATAGCCGAGGCACCTGTGTTGGAAAGCCCCGATTATCTAAAAGAATTTCTTATTTTCTCATTTGCCTCCAAACACACGATTGTTGCGGTGCTCCTCCAAAAAAACGAAGAGGGTTTCGAATAGTCGATCGCCTTTTTCAGCAAGAGCCTCAGAGATGTAGAACTTAAATATGATATAATAGAAAAACAAGCGTACACCATGGTAAAAGAATTGAAGGCATTTAGAATATATGTATTACACTCCAAGATAATTGCATACGTACCTACCAGTTCTGTAAAAGATATTTTGGTGCAAACAGACAACGATGAGAAAAGAGGAAGATGGCTTGCCAAAATTCAAGAATTTGACCTGGAAATCAAACCTACTAAACTGATAAAGGGACAAGGCCTGGCCAAACTTTTGGTTGAATCAAATCTCAGATCTCTGGATATAAACTGCCTGCAGGAATGTGAGGAAGACAGGAACATAAACGAGCTTGATGAGAGAACAAATACAATTAAGATCGAAGAGAAGTTCATATCATTAGAATGGTACAGAAACATAGTATCCTACCTACTGACTCTAAAATGCCCGAGTGAACTATCACCATCAAAATCCAGGACTTTAAAGATTCATGCGGTTAAGTATTGTATTGCCTAAAATCAACTATATTGGAAAGACCCACTCGGTTTCTTGTTAATATTCTTAGTCGTATCAGAAACAGAAGGGGTTATAAGTGAATTTCATGAATGAGTGTGTGGAGGACATCATGCTTGGAGGGACACAACTTACAAAATTCTGAGGGCAGGGTATTACTGGCCAAAAATTTTCTCAGACGTTAACGCCAAGGTCCGAGCCTATAACCCTTGTCAACTATTTGCAGGCAAACAAAAACTCCTGGTGCTACCTTTAGTTCCGGTCAAAACTGAAGCCCCTTTTCAACAATGGGGGATAGATTTTATAGGTGAGATTAATCCACATTCTAGTGCCCAACATAAGTGGATCTTAACGGCCACAGACTACTTTACTAAATGGGTGGAAGCTATTCCAACCAAAAGGGCAACTGACTCAGTGGTAATAGATTTCTTAGAAGACAATATTTTGTCAAGATTTGGCTGCCCCCAAAAGATAGTCACAAATAATGCCCAAGCCTTCAAATCTGTGGCTATGATCAGCTTCTACCAAAAGTATAATATTTTTCTTGGCCATTTCATAGCATATTACGCCCAAGGAAATGGACTGGCTGAGTTGTCTAACAAGAGCCTGATCAATATAATTAAGAAAGTGTTGGATGAAAACAAAAAGTCTTGGCATGTGCATTTAAAGTACGCCTTGTGGGTGAATCGCATAGGCACTAAAAAGTCTATCGGCATTTCCCCTTTTCAGATGGTATATGGAACAGATGTGGTGTTACCTATAAATTTAGCGCTCCCCATGATGAAATTATGGAAAGATCAGAAAGAAGAACCTAATCATGTCACCAGGAGGATAAACTAGCTAATCGAGGTTCAACAACACAGGGTCGAAGTAGATGAAAGGTTGCAGAAGTACCAAGACGACATGAAGGCATTATTCGCCCGTAGGGAAAAGGACAGATATTTCCTCCCAGGTGATTTAGTATTAAGGTATGATGCAAGGAGGGAAGAAATAGAGAAACATGGTAAATTCGATCACCTCTGGTATGGGCCATTCAGAGTCTCGGCTCTCGAAGGAAAAAATTCTTTCCTACTAGAAAATCTAGACGGTGAAATCCTCAATGCCCCTGTCAATGGGCATTATCTTAAGCATTATATGACATAAGCAGTCGCCAAAAAAAAAGATGTGTATATTTATATATAGAATTTTTTCTACATATATATATATATATTTCATTACGCATTGCAATTTTGATTTTCTTTTCCTTTCGTAAATTTTCGACACCTTTCAAAAAGCCTTGATAACCTTCATATTTTCCTTTTTATAAGATTCTAGCTGCAAACTAAATGAGCAGGAGAAGTAAACAAAAAGTTGTGTATCGGAAAATAAATTGGCTTAAACAGGTGATAAAAAAGATTTTTGATAGTTTGGAAAGAAAATGAAATGGTAAGATAAAGGTGAGAATTCCTAAAAGACTTGTTTTGAAGGGCTCTCAAAGGAACCCAAGATAACCCCATAAGAATACGACAATATCATATGAAATAATAAATAAAGGAACGTTTCCATGGTTAAGCGTTTACAAAAGAATAAGACGAAATTAATAAGTCACCCAAAGTAAAGCAACCCCGAAAAAGATTTTCAAGAGTCAGTTTTGATTTTTGACCCCTATTTTTCAGTTCGTAGATCTCTATCTGTCACCCTTTTCTGTTTTTAGGTTTACCTTTTGAAAAGCCATCATCTTTCCGGTTTCGCATACGTAGGGAGAAGAGATTATGTTTTAACTTCGAAATCTTCAAAGCAGATTGTGAAAAGTAAGTTGGTATTCACAACTCCTCGGTCCCTTACTAAACAAAGTGACACTTAAGTGATCCTGACTTTTCTAGGTTTTTCAACAGTTTCGGAGGATTGAGGCTTGCTCAAATAGAAAACTCCAAAAAATTAATGTTTCCCTTTCTCCCTGCGAACGAAGGTGTTGTGAAAGTTAAGGGAAGGTTGGTACCGAGTAATCAAAGTAAGTTGGCAGACCTATAATGCAAAATATTACACAGATATCATCCCTCATACAAACTGATTGCCCCCACTTCGCGCTCTAAAAAAACAAATTATAAGACAGGTGGTGAAAGGAAATTCAGAAATGATTACCCCCATCTAGTCCAAAAGACGATGAAAGGAAATTCAAAAATGATTGCCCTCGTCTTAGCATTTAAATGCATAAATATATTCCGAAGTGGTGAAAGGAAATTCAGTAAAAAGGGCCAGATAACTTCAGTGGGGTACTGAACAGGCTCACTGGCACTGAAGCAATATCTGAGATATCGGTAAGGTTGTTATACATGAATATCACTCTGCTCTGGTAACCAATTTTTTCAAAACCCGATCTACATCCCAAGTTCAGACAGGGCTTCCTGATTAAAAACATATAATTTGTTTCTTTTGATGCAAGCCGATAGCCACAAGATCTGTTGGGTCTCCTAGAACTATTTTGATTGTCTTAATGCAGACCTGAATTCAATAACGAGAAGGAGAAATTCGTGAAAGGGACTACAACTAAGTTTAAAAAGTATCTGAGTTTTGAAAAGCTTTTCGAAACTAAAAAAAAAAAGTCCCTTTCCCCTTCAGTATCCTGTTCTAAGGAACAACTTCCATGGATTAAATCCATTGACTCCATTTACCCAATATAGGCACGTGGTCTACTTTTCTTCCCGTCTTGCAGGAAAACGGGATCCCTAGCTGGAGCTTATGTTGGAGCCGCCTTTGTTTTTTAGCCTTTTTTTTTAATTTTATATCTTAATGCTTGAATTCGAAAGTTGGTTTTGGTATTTTCCTTTATTTTCCCCAAAATATCAGAAGTCTCATCACGCAAGGAGTGACGGTTATCATACTCTTAAGGAAAGATTTAATTTTTTAATCGTTTAAACGAGTCTCTCCTCTTTTACCTCGGGATGCCGCATGTCGAAAGTTATAGATAACATAGTTTACAAGTCCTGAGGGGAGAAATGGAGAAATAGTTTTAAAAAGTGTACCCAGATCAGTATTGAGAGTAAAGAAACTCTAAACCACAGTTAAGCATCATTGGGATTTCATGTCTCGGTGTTTTATAGCTCCAAAAGTCTTACCATCATAACCCCGATAGCTGAAACCGCGAGATTCGTGTTTTAGTAACCCAGGTTAATGTTAAAGGTAAAAAGCTTAGCCGCAGTTAAGCTCTGTCGGGAATTCGCAACTTGGCATGTTTTCCCTCAAAAGCTATACCTTTGAAGCTCCGAGTCACGAATTCGCGATATAAATCAAAACGTAATTAATTAAACACTTAATCCCGGTTACGTTTTTTATTAACCAAAGCAAATTATCGCAATCTCGGGTTTTAGAGGTTTAAAGGGTTAAAGTGAAAACTCCCGATGAGGCGAATTCCGAAAGACTAATTAACATTTAAAAAGGCCTGATTAATTAATCTAAGCCAACATTTCCAGTGTTTTAATATGAAAATTAATATGGACAATCTACGAGGCAATTTTAAACTTTCCTTGCACCAACTTGCATTACGAACTGTCAAAATCTATGACATTAATTGGAAATGAGGTGAATCGACAAGTAAGGATTTGGTTTTTAATGCTAAATTTATATTTAAGAACGATTTGACCATTCTGTTCCTAAGGATGACTTAGTTTTAAATGGTCGAAGACATGGATCTTTTATTTGTTGTCACAAATTTCATTTCTATTCTACGCAGAGCAAACTTTTCTCGAATGAACTAATTTATGTATGTATACATATTTTTATCACATGAGAGCTAAAGTAGAATCCCCCGCCATGGCCCCATGAAAAGCATCTAAAGCCACTGTTGAGGTTTCAGGACAAGGTTCAGACAACGTTTCTGATACTTCACCTCGAAGTGTCGACTCTGTCAGGACCTAGTCATATATTTCTGAGGTTCTACAGTTCGAATTGGTAGATAGTTCAGATGATTCCAGTGACAATGAAAAAGACGACCTGATCACCAAATATAAGACTGTCGTCCAAGATGAAATGCATAAAGTAGCGGCTAGGACACGTCTTCTCCCTTACTACAATATGGTCCAGTGGGTATTAGACCATGTCGATATACCAACCAGAACCATCGTCAATGAGCAGAGAGTCACCATTGGGACTTTCAGACCTGAACAATTGTAGGCTATGTACAAGTTTCTAACCGTGTCAGACTTTGTATACAGTGCCGAATTCCTGGAAAATTTTAAACAGAAGGAATGTGTGCAATACGAAAAGAGTATGTCCAGTTTAATCAAAGATTGGGTTTCACACCCTACAAAGTTCAAGGCGGACAGTAATGGTGTATATTCAATATCTTCTATGGAACCACAGTTCAAATATGTAGCTATGATGACCTGCAGATTATATGGGAGAGAGGATACCACACATTTTTTCCTTCAGTGGGTGCCTCTAATCCATTCAGTCGTCGAAGGTTGTTCCTTCGACTAGGCTAAAATACTATCTGATAGTTTGACCAGTCGAGTTACAAAGTATCGAGCGTAGAAGGAGAGCAGAAAGATCACTTCATTCTTTATGTCTGTGTATATCATGGATGACGTGTGTTTTCTGATGCCTTTTCCTTTAATGAGTTGGATCTAGACTCCATCGAAGGCTGAGCCCATCCACATCTACCATTCAAAGCTGTGGGAAAATAAAGCTTCAGATTTTGTGTATGAAATCTTTAACTGGGTAATGGTACCACTGCATGTCACTATCTTCGGCCACCCGCCACCTAGGATCTCAGACAGTATCACGGTAAATCTGAACAGTATAGCCGACTGGTACGTGGAAGCATAATTTTCATATCTCAAGGTTTTCGGTGCTTCTGTTCCTCCGCATGTCTTACGATTATTCATACCCGATAGGTTGTCTTGTCCTGAGATTGCCAGGAAAACCGTAATCAGTGGCGTAAGTAAGGAATTTAAGGGATATTCTAAGAAGGTATGGCCACCTTTTCCTATTCATTTAAATTCCTATTCTTTGTTAGATTTCGAGCATGCTAAAGCTGAGGCAACAGCCCTAGAAGACCTGAAATTGGTTCATGTCAAATTAAAGAAGCACGATCCACATAGGGTCGTAAGTAATCACTTAGCCAGTTGCGGGCTTAAAAGGTTTGAGCATGAAAATTTACCCTCGGATGAGATTTTCCGAGGCAGGAGATGTTATGTCGAGGTTTTGGCTTGGATACAAGCCCTGGCGCCCGAAGAGAGGGATGATGTTTTAAAATTCCAAGAACATCGGCGGAGTTGTCTTCCCCCAGTATTGCAGGGTGAGAATCCAATAACACCAGAGGTGCAACAAAAAGAAGTCGAAGGCTCCAAAGATTCAGCACCTAGACAAGAAGAACACCAAGACAGGGAAGAGCAAACTGGGAGCCTGAAACTAGAAATGAAAATTCTCGATCCTCTGAAAAAACCAACTCCAGTGGCCACTCCAGGCCAATTAGATAAGAAAATCGGAAATCCCATTGCCTCCATTACTCCCTTACAGTCAAATAAAGGGAACATAGATGCAGGATGGATTTTCAATGAAGAATTGAGACCTATAAGGATGGAAGAGCTCCCTCCAAATGAGTTCTTTTTTGATAAAAAGAGAAAAGTTGTGGTAAAAAGAGAATTCTATCAAGAAGTAGGATCAATGGACAAAAAATTTAAGGTGTTGACCGACGGGAACGATAAGAAGAAAGAAGAATTTGCGATAGAAATAGCCAAAACATTAGGGGTGTTTGTTACGACAAACCAATTTTCAGTCGGGGTTTTGAAAAATCAGCTGAAGCGAAAAAATTGCCTCATCAAAACCTTAGAAGCTAAACTAACCACAACAGAGGAAGCTTCTAAGGACCAGGTGAACACAGAAATAGAACAAGCAAGAATGGTCGATAAAAAGGAAATCAAGCTGCTCAAAGCTAAGCTCGAACAAGCAGAGTTGGTAGCTCAGACCAGTCAAATACAGGTAGGCTAGCAAAGAGACTTGATAGGGCATCTACAGGTTAGATTAGATTTCACCAAAAACCAATTTATAAATATCGGGATATTCCAGTCCCGGGCTATGGAGATTCAGAGAAGAGTTTCTACACCCCATCGAACTTTACTTGCCAAGGTAGAGATGATCCGGGACAACTACCTGCTTATTGATCAAGTATTGGAAAACTTATCTGTCAGAGAGAGAGAAGTTGGAGTAGCTTGGGTCACATTTCAAGAGGCTGTAATAGCTACAACAAATAGGGAATCGGAAAATAGTTCGGAGTTTTCCATTTTGGAACAGACCTGAGGTAATATTTTGTTGAAAGAATGGGAATGCAGCATATCAGAAGGCAAATTGCAAGCCAAGAAGGTAAGGAAATCCTGTGAAGAGGCTTTTGGTTCTATAGATGGGAATCTATTAGGCACTGATAGCGAGAGCAGTGCTGAGACACTGAGCCAAATGAATATGGTGAAACTATCGCTTGATATAAATGAGAAAGAAGAAAGAGATTTGGCCGAAGTCTCACAAGTAACTCTGGCAGACATAGTTCACTTGTACTGAGAATGCGAAGGGGCAAGCTTCTGGTACCAAATAAAGACAGAGATAAATAAATGAAATGATTGATCTCCTTCTTGTTGTAACTGAAAATCCTGGAACGATTGAGATTCCATCATATGTAAATCTGTATAAATATACAATGGAAGGAAGGAACAAAGGTTGGACCTTTTTGGGTCGATTGTAATAGAGATTTTATCCCTCAAGAGTTAATACAAATAAAATACGAAGATTCTCGATTCTGTCACGACTGTGTTATGAGTTTGTTTCCTTGTATTCCATATTTAATTTCATTTCATATATGTATTTGATGAATGTTTCACTATAACTTAGTACAACTTCTACTATAGTGAATAAATTTTAGTTTTATATATTGTTTACTATTTTTCCTCTGTACTGGCTATCAACAGGTATAAGACCAATGAACACTTTAGATTTCTATATATATTTTATGCTTCATCAGGTTATTTCTTTATCTTTTTCTTCCTCTATTTACAAGTGAGATTCTCCCTTGATAGGAGCCTTACATGATAGACAACTTCATGTTTTCTTACACCTCATACACATTTATTAAAATATAACTCAATTACGTGAAAGGGCCTTTGGTTTTCACCCTATTTTCACTACCAGAGCTATAAACTCTTCTTTATACGACCAAAATCGAGACAACATCTAAAACGTTTTGAGATTTTCTTATCATTCTGTTCCTCTATGACTGTCCCTATGACAAGACAACCTAATATTGAACCTGGACTATCAGATCAAACACATATTGCCTTGAATATTTTTTATACTATTATTAAAACAGTCACTACCCAGGTAGAACTTGAACATTCATGGGAAGCAATTGAAAGGGACATAAACATCCAAGAACAGTTGGAAGCTAGACAACAATCTAGAAATCGGCCCTAGCTTCCCTTGCCGAAGGTTGACATTTTTTCCTTCTCTACCCCTTACTCACTTTCGGATGCCTAGACACTGTACTTCTAAGCCTTAAGTACAGACTCTAGAACAACACCACCCACATCAGAATTGGTGACTGTACTGATGAATATCTCTAGGGTTTTGGGGGATACTTTTTGGGTGTTTTAAATTGGTTTGATTACCTTTTTTCTGAGTTTCTGCAAGAGTCTGAGTTTGTAGGGATTTTTATCTTCCATACCAGTACTCCCTACTTTTATTTCTTGATTGATTTTTTATTTTTCGGGAAGCCACAGAGGTATACGTGGCATGTACAATGCTTGCACGCATATATATGCTCTCTACCTTTAGACAACCCGCATACATACGTTGGTTGCTGAAGTGTCAGTAGCGTGCCTGAGTTCAAGATTTTTTTCTTTTAAAAGGAGAGGTAGTCATCCTCTCCCCTGTCAGAAGTAATCCTTCTCAGGGGTTTTCTTGATCTAGTTCTGGTCTCTGTTGTTGTAGTCTGTAGCCTAGGTATAACCTCAGATTAGCTTTGCTTTATAAAATTATCCTTGCATTTTCTTTATCAAAGTAATTTTATGTGTCTTTAAGGGATTCTGGTTTTCAATACTAGGTGTCCCTACCTGGTTTGCTGGACTGTTATTTTTCATTTTTTTGAGGAGTTCTAGAGGTGCATGTGGTCTATAGTGGGCCTACACATGTTCATACGTGCCCTTCCCTTGGACAACCCACGTACATATGCTTGCTGTTTAAGTGTCAGTAGCATGCTTGTTGAGAATTTCATTTTTAGAAGAGGAAATCATCCTCTTCCCTAACAGGAGTCACCCTTCTCAGTGGTTTTCTTGATCTATCCCTGGTCTCTATCGTAGTAGTCTGTAGCCTAGATTTGACTTCAATGTAGCTGTCTTTTTTTTTCGAAAGATTTATTGTTTTTCTTTATTCAGTTTTTGGGATGAGATTGTGAGTTTGTCTGATCTTCCTGTTTGGTATTGGTAGTAACTCCTTGTGGTCTGTAGTGGGCTAGAAGTCATTTATTGTCCTTGTCTTGTCTTTATTTTTTCCTTTTTTCTTTAGAAAAGAAGAAAAGAATACAGTTTCAAATTTTCTTGTTTTGGAAGCATAATAAAAAAAATAGATTTCACTTTCTTTGTTTGGTTGAAAAGTTGGTCGTTTGCGTGAATAATCAGGAAAAAGAGTGATTTCATAAGTTCTTGGATTTTTACTTAAGAAAATAAGTAGCTTGTAGTCGATCGAAATCTTTTTTTGAGTTTTCTGTTAAAAGATCTTAGAAAAAAAATAGTTTGAAAAGTTGGTGGAAGAGTTTAAATGTGAAAATCTGAATTTGTCAAGAAGAAGTAATTTTGTTTCGAACTTTCTTTTGTTTTCTTCTTCATCTTCCAAACACATGATGAGTTTCATTTCTTCTTCCTTTGACTTAATACAAGCCATAAAAATTGACGATTAATTAAAATCCATTATACTTTATGTTTGTAGGGTCCATCAACTAGTCTAGGCTAGAGCCTTGATTTAGGTTTGGAGAGGAAACTCTTCAAGGCTACAAAAACAATCATAAGAGTTTGTGCTAGGGAGTGTTAAAAAGTCAAGTATCATGAAAGTTATCTGGGACCCCCTTCTAACACAGGGGCTAAACATGAGATCGCATGCAGAAAGGTAGCAGAGATAACCCCTCTAAAGCCGGACCAAGCGTAGTGAGGAACGCATATAGACGGCTTATTTTGGGATTTCGTTGATCCCATTTTCCATGGAGCTTCGTGGGTCTCGAATCTGTTTGAGGTCCTTAGTTTTCTTCCAGAACACTTGATTTCGATACCCTTGATAGGTTTCAGGTTTGATACTCTGCTCATTGGGGTCCACCTGACTGTTGGTTGTACCCGTTTGGTGATTGTTAGCGCACTAGCAACCTAGTTTCCTTTATTTTAGGGGCTTACACCAGTGACTACAAGGGTATACCATGGTACCTAGGAAAGACATTGGGCCATGCTTTGCAGAGTATACCCGGAGGGTGCTTCCTTATTCGATTTTCACTTGCACTAGTAAGCTTCTCTAGTGTTGGCTAGTGTAACTGTTTTTCCAACTAGCTAGTGATCTGCGTGTCTTATCTCATAGGGAATTTTTCTAGTGTGTGCTCATTATTAAACGTTAATAGAAATCCCTAGTGTGTCATTTCTATTCTCACACAATAGAGGATCAGGAGCTATGTCAGTCATGAAGTCTTCTTGCCCTGACATCGGTCAATCTGGAGCCATCCCCTCCATCTCTAAGGTGAATACTAGACTAGCAAGGGTCTTTTGAGGTGACCAGGTCACAAGAAACTATGCCCGACCCACCTCCGAGAGAAGAACATTTGATTCTGGAGGAACCAACCATTTCATACCTTGGAGCAGAAGCTCTTGGTCCGAAAGAACCTTCAAACACTAATATATCGATGCCCATCATCATACAGGTCTATCCTTACAAGCACCTGATAGTGTCACAAGAAACAATGGAAACAAATGTTGCAACTTCTTCAAGGAATTCTCATATTCCCTCTATGGTTGTTATTACAGGGGGTTTTCCACCTCCTAACGAACCATTGTCAGTCCAGACCACCATGGTCTCGACCACCTCTATGTCGGGCAATGGTCTAATTCTGTCTATCACGACGATCACTGCTCCTTTCACCCAGAGTGCAATAGGCCCTCCATTCTCATACGGGATGCCTAGATTCAATACGAACTCTGTCCTTTCCTACTCCACTCTACATACTTTAGGTCTAGGGGTAGGGAGCTCTAACGCTCCTTTGCTAGGATCCATGGGGGGCACTTCAACTTCCAATAACATTTTCCCTTACGGAGGGGGTCATATACCTCCTTTGTCCCCTTCGCTCAAGGGTGCTCACCAACGTCCCGCCGGGCCGAACGTAAACTTTAGTTTGTTTGGAGAAGGTAGTCAAGGAATTCCTTCTTATAACATGTTGGTTGGTTTGACACCGTTCTCTTTGTACGACACATTTGGTAACAACACATTCTCGTCAGCTGCCATGTCATTCGGGGGCAACCCCAGTTATGGACAACAAAATCCTATGCGGGGTACTATTCCTGCACAGGGGGAAAACTTAGGAATTCTTTCCTCACAAGGACCCTAGAATCCATGATAGGGATCACTTCCCTTGTCAGGGATGTTGACCGGGGGAAGCGCTTTCCATAGCCAATGGAACCCCAGGCAAGGCTCAACACCTATTCCCGTTGGATCGACAGGGGGCATCCCTTCCCAAAATCCTTATAATGCAACTCAATACCAACCTTCTACATCCTATTATGGGAGTTAGTTGATGATGTCTCAACAAGCACAAAATTCGTACATTGTTCATGGCCATGGTTTTTACCAGAACCCTGGCCAGCAACCTAGCTTTTCCTGGCAACCTGGTGCCAGTCAAACTCCAAGCCCCTTTTTCCATGGTTATAATCAACAACCCAAACTACCATTTCTGGCAACTTTTCATTTTCCAGACTTGACAAGGTTATTGAATGACCCTATCTGTCATGATCTGCATTGGCCTCCTATGCCGACCAAGTTGCGTTCGGACATTCCAAAGTTCGAAGCTAATCCTAATGAAGATCCAGGCGATCATGTGACTACCTTTCATCTTTGGTGCTCGTCCAATTCATTGAAAGATGACTCCGTCCAGTTGCATTTGTTTCAACGCACTCTCATAGAGAGTGCCGTGAAATGGTACATTGAGCTTGACCGCTCGAGATACTCTTCCTTTAGCGAATTGGCAATGGCCTTCTTAAACCATTTCCAATTACCTGTGAGATATGATGCCGAAAGAAAATTGCTGGCCAACTTTGAGCAGGCAAAAGCAGACCATATCTCTGATCACATCCAAGAATCAAGATGTCGGAAGAGTTTGATTAAAGTACCAATCCCACCAGCATTCCTTCTTGAGTGGTTCCTTAATTCTTTGGTTCCCCAGTTATCCAAATACGTCACAACATTGGGAGTGTTTTCCAAAGAAGACACAATAATGAGAGCTCAACATCTAGAGTTTATTTACTCTCAGTCTAGTCTACTTTATGAAATTTTTCTAGATGCACCGCGGTCAATACTTGACAAGACCAAACAAATATCTGGACCACATGACGATGGTATTGTTGGTTCAACACAAACAAATCCCACTGATAAGCTGTCAAAACAATTGTAGCAATTGTCGATACAACAGAAAGCATCCAGCCAGACCATTGGTCCGGCTGCCCCCCCAACCCAAACATCAGATGTACATAGTGTGAAATAGACAAACCCAAAGGCCACCCAGTAGCCTGAGGAAAGAAGAAACAATGAAAGAAGGATAAGGGGGATAATAAACCTAACGATAATGCTAGTGGGGGAAACAAAGAAAACAAGAAATCGAAGTATCCATGTAACCTGTGCACAGAAGACCACCCGAATCACCAGTGCCCTTGGCTTGTAGAGGCCCGAAAGTTATTGGCGCAACAACTACCTATTGTGTTAACAAACCCATTTCAACAAGGGAAAAATTTAACTCAAGCCTCTCCGAGCACAGAAGGGGGCAATCAAGGACCCCCTCCATCTTCGAGTAATTCTTCATCCACGAATGTGTATATGATGAAAGGTGATGCCTATATATCGACTAGATCGCATGATTAAGGAATGCCAAACACCTATGAGAAGAGGAAAGAAGCCGAAAACCCACCTCTTTCTCTCTAGATTGAGAATATGTTGGGTGAAACAATGACATGCATCCCAAAAGGTGCGTTCAAGAAATATTCTCACAATCCAAACGCAGGGGTTGCCCAGAACTACTCTGTGGTGGAGGATTTGTCTCAAACCCCTTGTGCAATGTTTGCTTTGGAGGTCCTCCAAAGCTGCCCTTCCCAGAGAAAGGCTCTATTAGCCACCTTAGGATATGATGAGATTTGTAATGCGAGTACAATCATGCTTGATACGACCTACTTAAAACCTCTTTTCCCTTACCACGTGGCATTTTAGATAGTAGTGGCTTACACCACAAAAACTTTTACCCAGAACATTTTTCGCACGGTGGTTGATGAGGGCACCTCAACATGCATGATGTCATTGGCGTGTTGGAAGGCCATTGGCCAACCCATTTTGTCTCCGTCACCGACTCTTCTTACCTCTTTTGATGGTCATTTGTCCCGACCACATGGAATCATCCCCTCTTTCCCCGTGCAGTTAGGAAGGAAGACCATGTGCATCAAGGTTGAAGTGGTCGATGCATATCTCGACTACAATGTCTTGTTAGGAAGGAGTTGGACCTATGCTATGCAAGCAGTGGTCACTACAGATTTCTGGGTCTTGTTGTTTCTACATGAGGGCCGAATCGTGACCTTTGATCAATTATATTTCTCCCATCCTAATCCTTCATCAGGGTCATCCACAGTCCCGATGATTGATAACCCTCAACGCGACATCATCAACATAGGGGTTGGTTTGTTCCCACCTTTGATGGGTACTTTCAATTACCCGCCTCCTTCTGAAGATGTTAAGTTCGTTTCAAACCAGCCTAAGGTTTAGATTTTTCAAGTCTCGTCATTTCGTACAACCTACTTCAACGATCCATCGAATCTTCCTTCCCCATCGGACATGATGGAAGGGACAGGGAACCATGGTATGGCCATGCCCTTATTCGCAGTAGAAGTTGCATACTCTATAGTCCAACAAGATTCCACCGACCCCGATCCGACTCCCGCACAAGAGTTAGATCCAATTCTCAAGACTACTTGGGCTTAAGTTTCCCTTACCGATACTGATTATTTAGACTTATTCTTTCCCTCAGATGAAGCGATCATCGAAGCAATGACTAGTCCAGACCAACCCTGGGATGATCTCCATCACAGATCTTACTTCCTCTCAGAGTTAATAAGAATTGAAGAAAGTGAATTCACTTTGACTATGACTGGACATAGGTCTTTTCCTATCAATCCCTTGGCTACACACATTGTTTACGTCAAGGGAAATATGAAAACCATCGCTGAAATGATACCTATTGATATCTCCAGAACCCCTGGCATCATGGAGAATATTCTCGTCAGAGCTGACTGTTCCCCCAAGGATATTTGAATCTACATGGATTTATCTACAAAATTATGCTACATTTTTGCCTCGTCTTACGAGGAAATGCCAGGCATTGATCCAAGAATCGTTGAACAGGAAATCATGAATTATCCTGACGCTAAGTCGGTCTGGCAGAAGCTTTGTCCGGTCAATCCTAAGAAAGCAGCAGCTATTAAGGATGAAGTAGAGAAACTACTCAAAGAAGGTTTTATCTACCCCATCCATTTGACCCAATGGATGTCAAATCCCATTCCATTCAACAAAAGATAGGATACGATTTGTGTATGTACAAACTTCCGTGATTTGAACAAGGCATGCCCAAGGGATAATTTCCCCACACCATTTATCGAATAGATAGTCGATGAATGTGTTAGTTGCGAGGCCTTTTCTTTCATGGATGGTTTTTTGGGATACAATCAGATACAGATAAAACCCGAAGACCAACACAAAATCGCTTTGATTTGTCTGTGGGGTACATTCTCTTATCGGAAGATGCCTTTTGTTCTAAAAAATGTTGGAGCTACCTTTTAGTGGGCCATGTCTTTTGCTTTCCATAATCTCAAGAATATCGTCGAGGACTACCTTGATGATTTAGCATCACGATCTTGTAAGAGAGTTGATCATCCCACACACCTTCGACTTATCTTTGAGCGATGTCGCTACTACCGGATTCGCTTGAATCCAAACAAATGTAATTTTTGTGTGTCGCTCGATCATCTATTAGGTTTCATAGTTTTGACAAAAGGGATCATGGTCGATCCTCTCAAAGTTGAGGAAATAGTTCAGTTTCCTCCAACATGCACAATCCTTCATCTTTAGAGTTTACAGGGAAAAGAGAACTTTTTACGGTGTTTCATCGCAAACTATGCCGAGATCACAAAGGTATTTATGTGTTTACTGAAGAAGGATGTTCGTTTTCATTGGGATGAAGCAGCTCAATTCTCTTTCAAAGCGTTGAAACGCGCCCTCACGACTGCCCCTCTGCTTCGGCCACCCAATTATAATAAGGATTTATTATTGTACTTGGCTACGGCAGAGTCAACCATCGGTATGGTCTTGGTTCAGGAGGAACATTTTCTCTTAGAATATGTGATTTATTACCTAAGCCGAGGCCTAGCTGGACCATAACTCAATTAGTCCTACATTGAAAAACTTGCATTGGAAGTAGTTCTTGTTGTCCAATGGTTACATCATTATATCTTGTTTCACAATCGCAAGAGCACCATCATTTCCATTGTGAATTAGTTTCAGTACGTGTTGACACGGTGAGTAATTGGTGGAAATATCAGTAGATGGATAGTTTTCCTTCAGTAATTTGACTTAGATTTTGTTTTGGGAAAATACAAAAATTCGTTGGTCTTTGTGGAACTCATATTGGAACTTTCGGTGAGTCAGGTGATTTTATGCCAAAAGAGTCTCCTATTAAAGGAGACATGTTTTTTATCATATCTTCAGACCCCTGGTATGGAGATGTACTTGTCTATCTCCAGACTTTGAAGTGCCTTGCCTCTGCTTCTCGTGATGAGCGTCATCGTATATGCCATTAGGCCAATAACTATCTCATACTCGAGGACACTTTGTATCGTCTAGGTGTAGATTGCATCCTTCACCGATGTCTCACTCATGAAGAAAAAAAAATCGTGCTTAACGTTTGCCACACTGGAGCATGTGGCGGTCATTTTTCTGGGTTGGAAACAACCCAAAATATTCTACGAGCCAGTTACTTTTGGCCAACATTAATCAAATAATGTGTTGAATTGGTCAAGAAGTGCCACCAGTGTCAGATCTTCTCTCGGAATATGAGGGCACACCCCGCTCCCATGTTTCCTGTCATTATCGTTGGTCCCTTCACCAAGTGGGCGATTGATTACGCTACATGCAACCCCCCTTCATCAAGGGGGAATCGTTATATCATTGTATCAGTAGACTAATTCACGAAGTGGGTCGAAGATATGCCAACGTTCAAAGATTATGGTGAGACAACAACACTCTTTTTGTTCGACCAGATAATAGCAAGGTTCGATGTCCCGAGAGAGATTGTCATTGACCATGGAAGCCACTTTCAGAACAAAATGATGACTGAGTTAAAATCAAAGCTTAGGTTGAGGCAAGAACATTCATCACCCTACTACCCACAAGAGAATGGTTAGGTGGAAGATGTGAATAAATCTCTTAAGACTATTCTCCAGTGAACAATCAATTCGTCCACGTCAAATTGGCATTTGATGTTATACTCGACATTATGGGCCTATTGAACGTCTGTTAAGACTACAACCAATTTCTCACCTTTTCAACTTGTTTACGGGCTGGAAGCATTCTTTCCCATAGAGTGCTAGATCCTATCTCTAAAGTTGGCAGTACAGTTATTGCCAAACACTCCACCGCCTAAAGAGCGTTTATTATACCTCGAGCAACTCAATGAGAAATGTCGTGATGTAGCCTTGGCTAACAAGGTTCACAAGAAAAAAATTAAGTTTCAGTATGATCAGTACATTCGTCCTCAGATTTTCTCTGAAGGTGACCTTGTCCTAGTCTATGACCAAGATAAAGACCCGCTGGGGGCAGGTAAGTTCAAATCCATGTGGTTCAGACCTTTCATCGTGAAAGAGGTTCTAAAGAAGGGTTCTTATCATTTGGTGGACTTTGAGGGAAATGATTCGGTGGAGCCTAGAAATGGGTTCTACCTCAAGAATTATTACTCATAGGTGGGTCGCCTCGGGTGACTTCTTGTAACATATGTATAGTTCTTGTACATTGTTTTTTCTGTAGTTTTTATCTTTTTAGTTTTATGGACGTGTCGTTTTGGATGTCATATTTTTCATTGTGGCATATTTCAAGTGAATCAGAGGTGTTTGGTGGGTTTGCGGATGATGCTAGCTGGCACACTCAGAGGCTTGTTTCTGCAGCTTGGGTGATTTTCACACCGCAAGGCTAGTTTCTATATTCAAGGGGCATATATTTAGGTGACACCACAAACAATGTTGTCGAATACAGTGCAGTCTTAGAGTTGCTTCGTGACGCTTTGTCACATGGTATCTCTCACCTCTGAGTCTATTTAGATGCTCAGCTGGTTGTGTCTCAATTAAATGGAGTTTACCACATTTATGATCATACTCTGCACCAATGATTCCTTAGGGTTGGTCTCTTAGAACGAAGCTTTGATTACATTACGTATATCCATGTTCCTAGGAGATTCAATCAAGTCACAGATACTCTAGCTAATCATATATTAGATTGGCATATTGCACACATGTAAGAAAAAGCACACACATGCACATATAAATATGTTTGTAAATAAATGTAATCTATAAAACACAAAAAGATGTAAAAATGCATATATATATATATATATATATATATATATATATATATATATATATCGCAAAGTATCAGAGTACATAGGTGGGAGCGAGTGCCTCAAAACATATGTGTCCAGTAAAGAGTCACAGGGATTATTCCCTCAAAAATATACAAAAGGTTCCCTCGTCACGTAAGAAGTCTAGCCTAGCTAAGGGTGCGGCTTGTTGGCCCTACCATAGTGAACAACGACGTTGGCCAAATGCCGAAAGAGTTGGACCCAGGTCTATGGTACCCCAACAATGTGAATCTACATAGACAGTGGGAGATCCTCAATCTCCGCCATAGGAACTGTACGAGTAAGCATGGTAAGGTTCCGCTCCACGCACCTCAAAACTCTCTCAGCCTCTCTGACAAGAGGTCCCCCTATTGTTGTTGGCCCGCCAACTGGGAATGGTCCCACCTCTGGTCAAGGACATTGTCTAGTCCTTGTGAAGTCTATTGAGCAGACTGGCCCCACATTTGCACATAACATATACATACGTGTCAGATACTCTGGTATACAAACAAATAATATATATGAAAAAACATAAAAATTAAATTACTTTAAAAAAAAAAAATTACCCATCTCTCCTCGCTCCTCTCTGGGAGGTATAGACATGTCAAGATCTATGGAAAAGTTGATCCCGACATAGGGGTAGTCCTCTTTGGCCAGAATATTTCGTGCCCACTAGGAAAAAAACTTGTCGTTGAAGGCCTCGATGGTCCTCCCTCCCCTCTGTCGCGGAAACAACGTTTCCCACCTACGTAGCGCAGGGAGAGAGGCCTCGTGCCCTCATATCACCTCTCTAGGACTAAGACTAGGAACCCTCTTGAAGAAGAAAGAGAAATGGATAGTCCTGAACCCAAAGTTTTTGTGTCTCTGCATACGACACTATATCAGCTGCCTCTTCATGCAGTGTAGTAAGGTGGTGCTCGAGTCAAAAATTTGTGCATTTAAGCACTGAACCACACAATTCATGTGAGCCCGAGAAGCCTGCTGTAAAGATACGGATCCAGTGATCCGCACAATGAGAAAAACTATCACTTTCAATGATAAGTTTGAAATCTTGTTTATTGAAACCTGATTTCCCACTTTGTCTGTGCCAGCCTCACAATGGAGTTCAATCAATTCCACTATGTTATGAGGCCCAAAGGGAAAACTGTGAAATTTGACTGGTTCCCCTCTCCTTGAGAGGCCAATCAGAAAATAGATATCTTCAGTCATTGGAGTCAACGACTATCCCACAAGCATGAATGCTTCTGCATCAGGATGCCAGTATTCTACCAAGGCGTTCAGTAGCCTGGGTTGTGCCCGCATGAATGGAAACTAGAAGAATTTCAACAAACCACATTGAGGCAATGCAGTGGCAGCATCAAGGTCCTCTCCGATCAAAATATCATTGTCCTCATGCTCCCTCTCTCTCCAGTGAACATACATCCTACAATTCACAAGTTCAGGGGGGATTAACTCTTGCATCCTTTACTTTTTTCAACATGTTGGAGGGTATACATGGGCTGAAATATACATAGTCATGTATGCTCACGTATACGTAGGGCTGACCTTTTTAAAGGTCAGCGCCCCCCNCAAAAAAAAAAAAAAAAAAAGAAAGAAATGCAGAAACGACTAATTGAAATGCAAGAGGGGCTAGTATGTACTTACTTGGTCCAAGCGGAAGTTTGTTTCGTCCACTGAAACTCCCGGAATCAACTCTTTTGACAAAGGGATGTTTTTGGCTTCTTCTTCAATTTCTCAATTAACAATGGTGATAATGAGCTGCCAGCTTCTATTTATAGACTTTTTGGCCCCTTTTTGTCATTTTTTGGACCCCTTTGTCATTTTTTCTAGCCTGAAAATCATTTAGTATGGTCCAGAAGTTTCTTATGGATTGTTACAATAAGTGTTACTTTGGGTATTGGGAAAAATTTTGGAGATTTGGGGCATTTTTAAGGTCCTTTGGTAAAAAGTCATTTTTCCAACTTGTTGCAACTAAGTTAGAATTCCACCTCCACTTTCTATATCTCATTTTATTTGTTTCTTTTCCATAGGATCAAACCCACTGAGTTGCAACACATAACCATCATTTTTTCTTTAGAAGTGTCGTAATTTAGTGGTAGAGCCTCCCCCTTTCATGGATGCCCTAGGTAGATCCTCATTGCATTTTTGGTATCCATGTCGTCACTAATGACTATAGGCTCGAGAGTCCTTATTAGTTTTTCCTAATTACGAGTATGAGCCTCATTTGCATGATTCATTATCACTCTTGACCTCACCCTCAGGACTCCCAAAACACAACGAGTCTTCTTTTAAGCCCTTTTTAGACCCTCTAAACATGAAAAGATTGTCAAGCGATCTTGTTGCCCTTCACGCTCGCTAAACTGAAAATTGAAGGCACGTATGTTCGACGGTAGTTTACTCCTTTTTCGGTCTGGATGGTCAATTGTACGAAGAAAGGTATACTCTAGGAGCCTCATTTCTCTAGAAGAGTATTCTCAGGTATAATTTTAACCCTTTTTCGGGCCTGAGGGACTAAAATTACGAAAAAGGAACCCCCACGGAGTCCATAGTTAGGCTCTTTTCAGACTCCGAAAAATTGAAAAGATCGTTGAGTGATCTTGTTCCTTCACAATCATTAAAATGGTCCAGAACAACATCCTATACAGAGTCCATAGTTAAGCTCTTTTCAGACTCCTTAAAAATGAAAAGATTGTCGAGTGATATTCTCTTTGTCACACTCGTTAAAATGGTTTTGAATGGATGTCTTTTTGGTACTAGTTTACCCATTTTTCGAACCAACTAGACTACCTTTGAAAAAGGTACCCTGGCGAAGTCTCCTTTTACGTTTTTTCAGACTCTCTAAAAATGAAAAACCGTCGAGATTACCTTCTCTGGGCTCGTTAAAATTACATCGAAGGACATTATCATTGTGTCTTGTTAATCGCACTTGCATTCTGCGTCTTTGGCCTAATGTCGACTCCATGTTTCCCTCAACTAAACCATTTGAAGCATGCCTTATATGCAAGCCTTGTAGAAATTTTTCCTTTTGCATCTTGACACCTTGACCCATGGAGGAATTTTCCCGAGTGTCCTTGTCCTACATATGTCTCCTTTCTCTGAGCATTAGTGTGTTCCTTGCGCTAAGGAACTAGTATGTCTGTGACACTTGTTCCTCCTTTGTAATGTATCATTCTTTTATTCTTTTTCAAGCTTTCCAAAATTATTGAAAAAGACAAAAAAATCAAATATACCCAAAAAAGAGGAAGGGAAAAGTATTTTCTTTTTGTTGGCAGCACAATTAGTCACCCTTGGATAGAGCACATCCTTCCGTTTGTTTGTCAAGATCTGGGATTTAATATGACCTTAGGAAAATGTTCTCATTACATAGAGTTGTGTCCTCCTCCATTTGGTTATTCTTCCAAACATATGGAGAGTTTGTGTTTCCTCCTGCATCATGAACTTATGTCAATACCATGTTGCCCGAGTCTCATTATTTATCGTGCTATTTTCCAAGGGAATTTTTTACCAATCTTGAGTCAGCCCTTCTGCAGTTTGTCTCTTGGCCTCATGTCAAGCCATCCTAAAAGCCCAATCAAGTCTTTTTTTGAAATCAATGAATCCCTTAGCCTAATCATCAAGATCCTCTAGTATGTTCCTGACGAGCTGTCGAAGACCTCTGGGTAGTGAAGTCATACACTCATGTTACACTCCTACCCAAGTTGTGAAGATTTTGAATTTGTTGCTCGATCTCTGAAGGCCTCATAACTAGCCATCAGACATCATTATATTCTAGAAGATGGATACTATACATGTATATCTTTTTTATTTTGAGATGTAGATCCGTTGTGTATTTCTTGCAGCTACACTTTATATAGTTATATGACATGGATATGTAGTGTATTTGATTGGCAACAATGATTTTATTTCATTCCGAGCATGGGTATGCCCGCCTCGGTGAGACAATTTTTATTTTGTAGATGGCACCTCCCGAACTTTGGTCTCTGGGCTCACTCGCTTCGTATGTTGGTGAATATTGGTAATGTATTTCAGCCATCAGATGCTCTTCTGACATCACACATTAGGGGGCATCTGTTATAACCCTAATTTTCACCAGACATGCATACCTGGCATCAGGCCATCTCACTTGCCATTTTTTCCAAGCCACCTTTGAACAACTCTTTTAAAAAGCCATCCTTTTGAAGGCATATGCGCCCTGCACCACTTTTTCCTGTGTATATATGCTAGCTAACCCATTACATCCCACGTATACTGACAAAATCACAAAAAATAGAAAGTTGCAGACGGAATACAAATTTTCGAGTAATTGCCTAAACTATTTGACCACCCATAGTTGGTCACTCAACCAGATAAATACCCTCTTCTAGCCTATAAAATAAGAGGTAGGGGTCCCATTTGAGAGACAGAAAATAATAGCAAAGAAACTTTGCCCTTTTTTGTATTCCCCTTGCCCCAATCTTTTGCAACCATTTTGTGAGGAGAAGCATATGTGGAAGCAGTTGGAGCACAGTTGAATAGGAGCCTAGGACCATATTTGAGGAGTAGTTTCCGATCTCACCATTGTAAGTTACTTTTTTGAGATTAATAAAAATAATTATTTTTCTCGTCCCGCCATATGAGGTGTTCAATATTCAGCTTTGATTATATTTTACTAGAACCTCTAACCCACTAGTTCATATATAAGATGGATGTTTGGAGTTCTTTGTTTGTTTGTTTGTGAATGTAGGTTGGATTTGGGAGGAGACTTGCAATCAAGGAGAAATCGAACGCAAAAGGATCAACACTAAACACGGAATTCAAGGTAGAGAAACTGGATCTTTTTACCCTTTTGTTTATGTATGAATGTGGGGTCTATGTTGGGATGATGGTAAAAAGTAGGAGACTTTAGATGGTCATTTCTGCATGCATTACAGAACCCTTAGTGCTAGTCCATATAGGGTTTTCCCACCCACATAAACTCCCTCTCTGGAATTGAGGGAGGACGCTCATACCTAGGATTTCTTGCAAGCTTCGTCTATAAACATCCCACATATATTTTACATATTTTCCCACTGTAGAGGTGACCTCTTTTTTATTGAACGTGTCTATTTAAAGAGGCCTTGAAGATAATCCATAAGTTCCTTTTTGAGGTTGGAATTATGGAAATTCCACCTCATGCATAAGGTTTCCCCAAAAATCAACAAGCCCTTGCTATCTAGGTGCCTATAAAAATGGTCGTTTCCTACACACAAAAATATATGATCATTAATTTAAAATCAATAATCTAGATGATTTATGTATGAGAAGGACAACATTAAATGATTAAAATATTAATTAAAACTACCTGAGAGTCTTGATTGTTTTAATGAAAGTCCATTATCGTCGACCAAAAATGTGCACGTAAGGGTCCCTGTGCTTGTCACACATCTAGCCACAGGAAATGCAACCATGTCAACCACATCACCATGAGCCTCATCTTTGCCACCATATCTAGACTCTGACCAATGTGTGGATGTCTGGTGGTGCGTGTCATGGATCCTATCTAAATTAGGTGTGGAAGATGGAGAAGTAAATAGTACTCTAGCAACTGTATGACCGCCCGCATCAGGACTCTGTAGCATCTCTGCAGCGCCACTACTACCAACATCAGCCTGAACAGGCTCCAAAAATGTCTTTATAAAAAAGGAAATGTTTTTTCGTGAGATAATGTAAAAGTTAAAGAACAAAGTATCATAATTGAACATATGAGTACACTAAAAAGAAAACACTTTAAATTATGGTTATTACCTTATATGTGTTAAGTTTTGACATAAGGAGCTTGATCTTTGCTTTGACGTCGGGAGTTTGATATGGACAATCTAAGAAGCTAGCAAGTTCCTTGTTCACTTTAATGATCTTTTTTTTTATTAATACCATCAGATCAGGGGATGAATAAAACCCCTCCTCATCAACGGAATCGTGATCAACATGGCCTATGGACTACATATAATTTCAACAAAAACAATGTTATTTCAATAAAATTATATAAGCAAATAATAAAAATAACGTAAAATAAAAGTGGAAATTGATAATCATTTACATGTTTTGCGGCTGACCCTTTTCCACGATCATCCTGCCACATTATAATATAATTAGAACCCCCAAATATTTAAAAAATTATTAACAATAACAAAACAACAATGTTAATGATAATATTTACAACAATGTTAAAGATAATAAAAAAATATAATGCAATAAGTAGATGTTTCTTAAAGAGGTGTTTCATAAGTACCTACACACTATTAGTCAATGTTTCTATTCGATTCAAATGGTAATCCACTAATAACTCTTCCCCAAGAGCTATCTTTTTTATTGCACCCAAGACTACCCGATTCTCTTCACGTCCCTCATATATGCAATTCGGTTGTTTGTTTGTTGTCCCGGGTCAAGTGATGTTTATAAACCCAACAATATTTCCAGAAGCTTTAGGCATTCCATCAATATAGATAGTCACTCCCTTTTTTATCCTTGTTTATTAGTTGTATATAATTTGCGGCGAGTGCATATCTCTGCATACTTCACATGTATCAGACCAGCCACATCCAATCGTTATAATTGTAACACGGTCTGACATAGTCCATCAATTCAGTTACTGTATTGTATTTTATAATTATTCCATCCATGGAAAATATCCCCAAGCCATGCAGGGAGGATGGTGCAATTTGATATGTCCTATTGTTGACAATGAAGTCATCATCTATAGGAGGTAGTTCCTTAGGTACCCATTGATTCACCAGATGCTTATACCTGAGTGGCACCTCTATGTCTCCTATGCTCTCATCATCATAAGAGCATGATCTTCCTTTGGCAAGAAAAACTTTCATGCATCTACAAAATTTTCTTTTGAATTTTTCACCTCTGGTCCTTGTTTTATTATCATATCTACTAGATGCAGTTGTATTTCCCTCTATTTGTCCTAATCTTTCCTCACTCGACGAAGAAATATCTGACAGGTACATTTTTGGTTGTACCTTCAATTGCATGTCCACTTGTTGTTAGTGAGTAGTCAATCATCATACTAGTTCCAATTTATGAACTTTATTTTCTATATTCAAAGTTCTAAATAATTTTTTTACATCTTTTCTTTTGGATGCACAATTAGACTAGGGTGAAAATACCAATATTAGTGGTCAATCACCTAATTTAATGTCATATCCCTCTTGATTTTGGACATATTAATGTGATAACACTAAGGACATGATATTAATGCAACATTTGGATTTTTGGGTCCAATTTATGAAACCATGCCTCGGGAGCGGATTGACAATGTGGTCACCTAGTCCATGTCTAAACAATCTTGCAGAATCTCATGGAGCTCAAAAATGATGCTCTGTTAGGATTTGATGCCCCAAGGATTGTTGGCCCTTGACCAAGTTTTGGGAGTTTCTTGGTCATGTTGACCTATTTTGAGACTTCGACAGCCTGTCGAAGGAGGAGCGCAATACAAAGCAGAGATCACGGGATCTTGACCCCCTTTTTGGGTTTTTTGGAATATGTAACGGGAAGGGGATGTTGGCCCATGGGTTTATCGATGTTTAGGCCTATTTTGTATGTATATATAGATGTCTAGGCCATATAGAGAAGTAGTGGATGATATATCTATGTGATGTAGGCTAAGTGCCAAGAGATGGATCTGTGTGATCAAGGCTTTGTGCATTCTGTGTAAGACTTGTAGAGATGAGTGCAAGTCCCTGTGCGATACGATAGGAGGCTTAGTGTTGTAATGCAAAGAAGAGGGATATAGCAAGCTATGAAGATCTTCTGTTCTGTGCGGAGTAAGGGTTTTGAGGCTCTATGCTTGTAATCGATTGACCGAAGACTATAAACAAGAAGAGTGGGTGGACGTAGCCCAAGGGTGGGGGTGAACCATGTAAACACTATGTTATGTTCTTTGTGCTTTGTCATGATGTGTTCATATGTTATATGCTAAGTGCTATGATATATTTAGATAAATCTATTCATGCTTCATGCTTATTATATGTGAGAATGTTATATTTGATCTAGATATTCATGCTTAGTGCTTGATATGCTCATTTTGATCCATTTGTATATGCTAAAGTGCTTGAATATTGTATATTAGTGTGAATACTGTGAAGCTTGGTTGTATCAACGAGGTGAATAGTGATTACATATTAAGGAATTAACGGTGCTAAGAGATGTATTAAGTATTATAATCACATATCTGTGTCCCAGCTAAGGTTGCAGACACCTGAGTCTTGCAACCACCCCTGCCTCTACCTCGGGTGAGACTTCATCTCCTTTGCATGTGTTGTTGAAAGGGCTAGTAGTTAGGGTTTTCTTGGTGCGTTGTTGTAGCATTGAAACATGGGTCTTCCCCTGTGCCAACAAATGGTTTCATTGCTGGGACCTGGAACTGTGATTGTTGGGAACTAAGAAATAATAACATTTCTGTAAATATTCGATCTTAAGAAATTTGTGAAAGATCTGTGCGTAGATCTGTTTCCCTAGTACGCAACATTTTACTTGACCTGTGAAGCTTTGTGCCAAGAGGAAGGTCATATATCAAGAGAAGAAGTTTGATCTTAAGAAGAGAGGTAAGATCTGTAAGCTTTGTGCTATGATAAAGGTAAGAATAGTTAAAAAGTTTTAGATCTGAAATCTTTGTACTCTGTAAAAGTAAGATAAGTGAAAAATTTTGCTTCTAGAGTATGGATATAGGTATGATTGATAGATTATGTCCTAACTTAAAAACTAGAGCACTAATAGATGAAAGAAGGTTTGATATGAATAGTTATGATAAGAATCATGAAAGATATGTTATACCTATGCATAGAAAATATGTTTGGACTAACAAATGGATGCAGGATCCTCGAAATACATTGTTGTAGGTTAGCTCATACGATCCTAGTGCGCACTACAAGAGAAGTTGTGGATCATTTAAAATAAAGAGAGGATTGACCCTCTGTTATAGTTACAAAAGACTAGAACATATTTCTAAGGAATGCCCTGGAAGAATACCTAGTTGTCTTTGTTGTAAGGCTATGGACCATGAAGTGTTGGATTGCCCTAGAATGATTGTTAAGCTTGAAAGTATGAACATAAGACAAGAAAACCCTAAGCCAGATCCAGAAACTAAGACTATAGAAGAACCCCAGAAAGAATCAGAGAAGGCATTACTACAGATGAAATACACCTTGGATGACCATCGACATGTTAGACTATCAAATATTTTTAAAGACAAGGAGTGCCTTGAAGCAAGAATATGGGACTTCGACATTGATTGTGTTCTAGATGAAGACACATAAGTGAATATCATGATAGAAATAACTTGAGAAGTTATAGGAAGGTCTGCTACAATCCCTTCATTAGGAGGAATTGGACTATTCAGAGGAAGGTTGGTAAACTTATGTGGGAAGCTCGCTCAGATACCTATGAACGTTAATGGAACTTCGGCAGATGAAGATTTTGAGATTATTAAGTTTATTGAAGACAACGCCCAGTTTACCATGTTAATAGGAAAATTTTGGATTGACAGAGCTCAAGCCATACAAAAGGAAGAAGAAGAAGCCTCAGAGTAGAAGAAACAAGACTTAAAAGATTTCATGGCTAGAAGGATCACACAATTGATTGAAGAATAGGAGAACAGATCGAAGCTAGTTGTCACTAGAAACATTGATGTCGAAGCTGTAAGAACATTAGGAGACCCACATAAGACTGAAGTACTTACTCCAGATAAACAAGAGTTATTACCCCTAAATCCTAAGAAAGAATCTCAACAATGCGTAGTGACTATGTTAAAAGACGATAAGAATCAAAATGGAAAAGAGACTACCCAGACAAAGCTCACTGGAAAGAAGGCTAGAATGCTATGTAAGAAGAAGGTTAAGATTGGAAAGTTACAAAATATCCTAGAGGGAACTTTGCAGAAAGAAAATTTGTAGAATTGGAGCTTCATCGGGATATCATAACATTGACACATGGCACTTTTCCATGGCGAAGCAATATAGTTGTTGGGGCTGATATATCCATTCGAATTCCGCTCTGAATGGAAAAAAAATAAATAAAGATTCTTCATCAGACTATTGGACCGTGCCATAACAGATCGAGCAAGAGTTAATAGGGGCTCATAATTGTTGCACGTGAACCGTTGCCTAGTGCTAAGCTCTAATATTGGCTCATTACCCCTTAATTGGGGCATATTAAATTAGTAATGTTATTTTATTTATGTTGGATTTATTCCATTAGTTGCAATTATACCTCCTAGTCTCCTATATATACCAATGAGACATTTTCATTTGGAATCATCTTGTACTTGAACATTTATGTGGGGTAAAAGGAGGTTTATCCCTCAAAGAGGCTTATTATATGAAATTATATATTTTTCAAGGCATTGAGTACTTATTCTTAGTTTTTTCTATGCTATATTGATATTTGGTTCTTAACATATAGTATCTGAGCTCAAGGTCTTGGGGTTTCGCTGCTACATCTGAGACACCTTGGAATTTTAGCTATAACTTTATTTCTACAATGTTTTAGAAGGAACGGCTTGGAGGATATTTAGTAGACGAATCAAGGTATGTTGGGTTAAAATTCCAGCTCCTGAGGCCTTATACTTTCGAAGATACAGCCTATGGAAGATAGGGTTATGGAATCATCCTGAACTGAGTCATTGGGGAATTTTAGATATAAAAATGCTTCTGTAATGTTACAGACCCTGAAATCTAGAGGCTATTCACAGAAATTAGTAAGTTGTTTGTGGTAAAAATTTCATCCTCTGGTTCATCTTACATTTGTAGATACACCCTGTGGAAGATAGGGTATATGATTAGTCTCAAGAAGGTGTTCCAGGTAAAACAATCATAACTGCTTCCTAGAGTATCCAAATTAAGTGAGACTAGTTTCATTGGATAGTGGATAGTCTGTAGTATTTCTGGTATGAGTTTTATAATTTTATATCAATTATTGTGTGCGGGGCATGCTATACAAGTGAGATCGCCTGGAAAGGCCAAAAATCAGCAAGTTGTGGGGAAGTTACCGTAAATTCCACTTGGCACATCTAATTTTGATCAAACCTATGGCATTGGAGAGAAGAAATGTCAGTGAACTACATAAAATAACGATTCATACCCAGAAGGGATGACACTTAGGATATACAACAGAAGAAACATTGTCTAGCAGAACCACCTCAAAATCAAGGTTCAAAAGAGATACTTGGCCAACATGCCACCCAAAAAGGGAACTTCTACACCAAATAAGCCTCTAGAAAATCCTATTGGGACTCTTGATGAAGGTGAAGAAATGTGTAGGGACATAAATTATTTACAAAATAAGATAGTAACAAAAGATGAATTACAAGAGATGGAAGCTAAGTTGGAGGAAAAGATGGATGGTTTAAAAGAGACGATCATGGAAGTATTGAAAAATTTTGTAACAGAGAAGACACCTGAAAGTGAAAATGCATCCCATGAAATTCATGATTAGGACATAAGTAAGGTGAATCGATAATGGAGAAACTCCAACATTGGGTTGAAGACCAACCACGTTCCTAAGATCGATATGAGGAAGTTTGATGGAAAGGACCCTATCACATGGATACTTCAGATGGAGCAATTCTTTGATCTACATAATGTGCCACATACACAAAAGGTACAAATTGCTTCTTTATATTTAGAACCCAATCAATTTGTATGGTATCGATGGCTTTGTTCTCGCAAATCACTCGTCACTTGGACAATTTTCATGGAAGAAATGATAGCACACTATGAGAATACAAGGAGCAGTACCTTCTTTAGCCAATTGATAAATCTCAAGCAGAAGGGTTCAGTTACCGAGCACATTGAAACTTGCAAAGATTGAATATAAAGGTAACAAATATTCTATATGAGAACTTGATTGATGTATTCATAGGAACTTTAAAGGGTAACATTCAACATGAGGTTCATCTTTGGGAACCCAAATCATTGGAGAATGCATTTAAGGTGGCAAGAAATGTTGAAAGTAAACATATGGCTATGGCTACTAGAAGGACCAATCCTAACATCTATAGAGAGAACAATACTCCTTCATCTAAAACACCTCAACATACAAGGTTGACACCTCAACAATTCAAGGAAAGAAAAGGAAAAGATTTATGATTTAATTGTGACAATAAGTACATTAAGGGACACAAGTGTGGTGATAAGAAATTATTCTACATAGATTGTGAAGAGGAAGAAGAACAAGAACAAGAACCATCTCAAGATGAAAACATAGAAGCAATTTCATCTGAAGAGTTGACTCCCGCGATATCGTGTAATGCATTGGCTGGAATTAGCACTCCTCAAACCCTCAAGATCGAAGGATACATAAAAAATAAAAAGGTAATAGTCCTAATTGATTATGGCAGTACTCATAATTTCATTCACTATAAATTAGCCAAAGCTCTCAATTTCTTTGTATATCCAGTGATAGAGTTTCAAGTAATGATTGCAGATGGAGGAACTATCAATTTCTCAGGAAAATGCAATAAGATCAATCTTACTATGGGGATATATGTAATGAATAGTCCAATGATTGATATACCCATGGGTGGTGTAGATGTTGTATTAGGAATCCAATGGTTACAATCATTAGGAATAGTGGCTTTTAATTTTCAAGAACTTTTCATGAAATTTCCATTGGAAGGAAAAGAAATTGAGTTTAGAGGTATCACATGGAAACCCGGTAAGGTGATAAGCTCTAATGGAATGACCAAATTATTGAAAAAGGGGCATCAAGGTATTATTGCACAACTATGCTCACTATATGTTCAAACATCTAAGCAATCTATTCCTCAAGATATCCAAGGGATCATTGATAAGCATTCCAAAGTATTTGACAATATTCCCAAAGGTCTTCCACCCACTCGAAATCATGATCATGAAATTCACCTAATTCCTGGGAGTGTTCCTCCTAACATTAGGCCATATAGATACCCTTACTCCCAGAAGAGTGAAATTGAGCGCATGGTTGAATAAATGTTAGAGGCTAGCATTATTAGACCTAGCCAAAGTTCTTACTCTGCACCAGTGGTAATGGTATTCAAGAAAGATAGCTCATGGCGTATGTATCTATATTATAGAGAGCTCAACAAGATCACTATTAAAGATAAGTTTCCCATTCCCGTCATTGATGAATTGTTATATGAACTACATGGAGCAATCTATTTCACAAAATTGGATCTCCGTTTAGTGTATCATCATATTAGAATGAAGGAGGAAGATATCCCAAAAACAACATTCCGAACTCATGAAGGCCATTATGAATTTTTGGTCATTCCCTTTGGCCTTACAAATGCACCTTCCACATTCCAAGGGTTGATGAATTCCATTTTCAATCCCTTCCTTCGAAAATTTGTGTTAGTATTTTTTGATGATATACTAATCTATAGAAATTCTTGGGAGGATCATGTGCGACATGTTGA
>ML785007.1:1155168-1195648 GCA_009831015.1 Picea engelmannii
GTATTAACACTTTTAAATAATTTATTAAAACTAAAATTTTAATTAATTAAAAAAATGAAATTTTAATTATTATTAAAAAGGGCGTATTAATAAAATGATAATTTAATTTAAAAGGCTCATTAATAAAAATAATAATTTAATAATAATAAAAAAAAAATGTATTAAAAGCCAAACATTAATATATATAGAAATATATCCGTGGCATTCGCTGGCAGCCTTTAAGGTGAGGCTTGGCATGAGGCCCACGTTCCCGCTTCCTCCAGAATAATCCTACGCCTGTCTCTCCGAACCCTACGCGTCCTTCAAACCTAACACTCCATCACTATCGCCTCTCTCCTCCGCGGCCTCTCGCCTCTTCCTCTGCTCTTGGCGTTGGTGTTGGTCTGGTTGTTAGCGATCAAGTCGATCAGCTCCTGATCACCTTATTGTTACATAAAATGCGGCATTGGGAAGTTCACAGATGATGATAACAATTTACATTTGCAGAGTTGGGTTTCCCTTCTCTTCGCTTTTAGTCCTGCTAGGAAAGGAGAGATTCGACGTACTCAATGTAAGTTACATAGTTGAACTGGATAAAATAACCTGTGTTTGGATGATAGTGTTTCCCAGGGCAAGCGTGTATGACCTCCACATATCCTGCATCACCTGCCCACTTGATATAAAAATGCTCAACTATGTCTTTACCTTGTAGCGTTTCTGTGTTTTTTTTTGAAGAAATTACCATTTTGGATTCTATATAGCTGTTAAATAAGACTCGAATACCAACCCTGAAATATTTTGAGCGAACGAATTACAATATTCTCAGATCACTTGGTGGTCTCTTAAATCAAACCAATTAACATTTTTTTTTTGTCGAACAGATTATCTTGAGCGCACCAAATTCATTGGAGTGCCACTTTGCAGGTAAAATCTTACTGTGATGTGGCCTTGTAATCAAGCACCTCTGCCATGTTTTGAAAATTTGTTTATTCCTGTGCTTTACGGCTCTTCTAAGATAAGGCATCTGAGAATTAGTTCATCTCAATGCATGGATTCCAAATGTTTTCTGACATGGTCGGTACGATGCAGGACAAAAATGTTATTCTTCAAATTTAAATTTCGCAAGCATCCCAAGCTCGTAGACGGCCTCCACCAGGTGATCGAGCCTCACCACAAACTCCATAAGCAACGATGCGAAGGTCCCCAGTGCTAAAGTGCTGGCAATCGCATTGGCCTTCATTTTTTTTCTACTCCCCCTTCTCCTCCTTCATCACCTGTAAGATCAATTTTCTTTGGAGATGGCAATGAACGAAGCCTTTCACAGTACCATTCTGCATCATTTTTGTTGGCCGATGATGATCGGGGGCTGTCGAGGGCCGAGTTCTGGCTGAGTTCTGGAGAAATTACAGATCTGGGATTAGGGTTGAGTAGGAGATATGAGTGTTTATCAATTTTTCTTTGCAGGCGCTCTGCTGCCGAGTGCACATTCTCCATCAACAATTTTGGTAGATTACATTGCTGCATGTGGTTGATATTTCTCCCCAGTTCTCGAACCAGTGCTGCGGCCTCCCTTCTTGCCTCTCGAAGCTCGTTGTCAAAAGCCTTCCATAAATCGTAGGGTGCCTGTATCTCAGAGTGGAGGCAACCATGGAGGGCCATAGCTTTGTATGCACAATGGCGAAGTACTGCACCCACCTTCACATATTGCGACCATGGATAGAAGAAATGATTGAATTTCTCGTGAGGAGGTTCCCACTTGGAAGATTTAGCCATCGATTCTTCTGTTGCTGAAGAATCTAATGCTGATTTATATCACTAGAATGCGGGTTCTCCCTCGTATTCGCCCATCGGTGCCTGCGTTTTTGGATAATCATGCGCAGCAGTGCTGTCTTCCAAGTATTGCTTCACACATTTTTCAAGGGAATCGACAATGCACTCAAAGTTCTTCACGATGTGTTTGTGGAGTTGGTCTCCTGCCCAATAGGGAAAGATGGCCGAGCATACTATCATGGTAACAACACCTCCTATAGATATTGAACAGAGTCGGTCCATCGTTGTACGCACAGGATTTCCTACCCTGTAAGTTGAAACTACAATGAGGGAGAAAGTGAATAGAATCACTCTGAAACTGTATTCATATTCTCTCAAAGAGGGCCATAACTTCATGAACGAAGTCACCGCACCTTGTGCCCTCCTGGAAGCGCCTTTAAGAGATCTTCTGACAGGCACTAGACTTGCCAGGAACATTAAGATAACAGGTTCTTCCTAGAGCAGGAACTTGGTATTCCAATGTTCTGGCAATGAGAAAGACACTGAAACCAATGACGACAGGTTGCGCAACAGTGCCAGTAGATAATGCCACCTGTGCTACACACAGAGCTAGAACTACGGCTGCAATACTCCCCAGAGCCCGGTTGAAGCCCTTGCTGTAGGTGGCACCTACAGTATACTCAAACACTATTGCTACCGTCATGATCGACCATACAACATTCGATCCAAATGCATCGTAAGGTTTCCTAACGAGCATAAGCGGAGAACATATTGTAACTGCAAGGCCCACTTTCAAAGAGAAAGTCACTCTGCTAGGATCCTCCTTGCAGAATTCCCACAATTCTGTGATGAATCTCTGTATGGCTTCGAAAACCTTATTGATTAGTCTATTTTTATTGCGATGACTGTCAGAGCTTAATCCAAATACGTCGTCGGTGACTTGAATGACTATGGAGGGGTTCCATTCGTTTGCGTCAATCATTCTCCTATGGATATCTAGGACTATTCAATAAGTCTTCAGCAATCGTACTAGATATGTTGCCTTAAGCTATGCAACTTTAGGGAAATGATTCAAAGTGGCTTCCTATCTATATTACAAAGATTTTTATTGTATTGCAGGAATTGTTGGGAGCAGTCATGATTTTGATTGTCAGAAAAATATAACACTACTTTGAGGAGACTCGATGTGTATGGAAGGGAAGATGGTTGTCTGGACCTCTCCCTTGGTGAGTTGAGATCTAAGGTATGCAAGCTTTTCCAATTCAATCCATATGCATAATTTTCCATTTTTTCTTTTATTATTCAGATATCTGATTTCACTATATGCATACTTTTACTTACTGCAATTGTTTTTAACGGAATACAACGATTAGATGAGCGCTTCTTTGCAAACTTGATATAAGAATCCACAGAGCATATTTGATATTTTAACCGGGAATTGTTGATTTTGGCTTCTTTGTTCAAATTTTATCCATACTGGTAACATCCCTAATAGTTAAAATTCGTAGTTAAAATTCGTATTGCATTTATTTTTTTTTATTTTTTTTTTTATCATTATTAAAATTTCTGTGTTTTGTGTGCAGGTTAAGAGGAGGGGAATTTGAGCTGGGAACCTAGCCCTTAAGGCTCCAGTGTTTCAACTATAGCTCTGATACCATATGTAGTGACTGATTTAAAATTAACATTTAAAAATTCTACCAAATCCTACCAAATGTACAGCCATTTCTACCAGATTCATAAAAGAAGAATTATTCCACATTTTCTCAACACTTACGCAAATAAAATTAAAATTTATCAATGAGTAATGCATAAATTCGGATTGAGTACCTTAACTCTGATGCTAATTTYCRTTGTCAGYTGCCTTCCTGYTRCTACMYGCTACACAGTCCAGTCCTGTTGCAAACACAGAAAAATAAYTGCCCAAAACCTCTTGTCCACCCTGCCAACTAGGAAAACGACCTAGCTCCAGGATATCTACGGATATCCTGGCCCTCCGAGCCCAAAACCTCTAGCAACTCGGTGCCTGCCTGATCAATAGGTCACAACCAGCAAATCCTGTGCCTCAATCTGAGCATACCAATCTCACAGCCCCTCTCGGCTCTCTCCCATAGCAAGAAAACAGTCTCCCATAGAATGCCCCCCTCAAACTCCTTCCTACCTTCCTTATCCCCCCCCCTTTCACCGACACTCCATCTTGCATTAAATTCCTTATCCCTCCATTTAATTACCCTTATCCATTCATTAATTCTCTTATCTTCTCGGGATCCTTATGTGATCCCTCCTTGTATATGTAACTTGATTAAATGTTATATTTTATTCTCCACCTTTAATTTAATACTTTATTAATTAATAATTAAATCAATCATTAACCATATTGATTAAAGAGTTAATTATACTTAAATTAATCATAATCAAGAATAACTAATTAATAATAAATAATTAGTTAAGGTTATTTTAATAAATAATTATAGTTTAGCTAATATTTTAGGATTACATTATTCAATTAATTATAATTTATAATCAAGGGTCGTTACAAACGATTACCCCTCTGTCATGGACCAATAACCTCACGCAGTCCACCCTACTAAATGTTATAAATATTCTGCACTTCGGGCAACACTAGGAGGTGAACGCATGCGTCAAATTACTGTTGTCTTGCTATCATGGAGGTCATTTGTGGTTGAACCTCCGCATCACAGTGGATCCGACATTGATCAATCGGATCATAGGGCTAAGCATGCAAGGCCCCGACCCACATGATTTCTACCCCGGAAAGACCACGGATCGCGCTCTCACCCAGAGGATAAAGGATACTTATGGAGATGTAGAGAAGGGCATGTGAGGCTACAAGGTAGCCTTTATCCAGAAAATCACAGTGCGCCTAGCCTGTCAACTGATTACAGGGAAATTAGTTCGCAAGAACCAGCCCACCCAAGTAACCGGATTTGTAGTCAACCTCGCGGGGAAGTGCGCGGAGGGCCTACACTTGAATTGGGAGAAGTACTTGGTGAACCAGTTAGAACTGGACTGCAGGGAAGTGAAAGACCAAGGATATGAGTTCCACTTCAGTTGGCTTCTCATATTAATCATGTTCATTGCATGGGAGATGCCGAAAGGTGCGACCTTCCCGTACATCAAGCCCTTTGAAACACTGGCTGCGAAGTTCAGTATGTTGTGGTACTCCAACAAAATGAACAAGAAGTGGCAATCAAATGTCATCTACCACACTTATTACACCCAGTTGAAGACCGCTATCCAGTTCGAGCCTTGTATAACCCCAAACACACTCCATAGGTTTAGACCCTTGATGAAATTCAGCACGGACTGCCATTTCATCTATGATCATAAACAACAGTTGCAGTCATACTACAAGTTGACAGAGGAAGACGTAGAAGAGATTACCAAGGAATGGTCGTCGGACCTCCTTGTTCCAACAAACCCCGCAGAGCTATCTGATATCGACAGTCCAGAAGAAGCACATGATGCACCTGGACCGAGCAAGACTAGGAAAAATGAAGAAGCCCAAGATGTCCACAGTACCTCGATGAAGACTGCTTCTATATCACCCGAGAAACGAGGTGATGACGAAGAGATAGATGATGTAGAAGTCGAACAAAATAAAGGATAGGGTACACCACCTAGAGATGAGGAGGACCCCTCGAAGAAAAGGAAGGTTTCCCCTCTGAAACCTTCCTCAAGGAAGAAATCAAAATCAACCAAGACTAAGTTTGAGACCACCCTCACTTCAAACGACCTCAAATTCATCGTCGCAACCCTGAATGATGCTTCACTGGAGATAGCAGAGAAACAAGAAGATAAGAAGGAGTAGGTGTTTAGTCAGATCAAGGTTGAACTTCAAGAAGTGCAGCAGGCACTACAGTCCCACCGCGCAGCTTCTACCGTGCCTCTGTCAACAGGAACACCAGAAATAGGAGATGAGCCAACCCAACTCCATTAGATCACTGATACAGTCAAATCTCACCTTCGACAAGCACAGGAGGAGACAACACAAGCCACCTAGGCTTTGGTGCAAGAATAGGAAGATCTTCTAGAGCAATGAAGTACTTCCGAATGCGAGAAGTTTTCTCTGCAAGAGAGGTTCGATGAAGAAAAATCCTAGCTACATAAAGAAAAGGAACAATTGCTCTCAGGGAAACTCAAAGTTAAGGAAATGGTTCACAAAGCACTTCGCTCTGTGACAGTCATTGAAGTAAAGGCCGAAGAACAAGTTCCACAGTAGGTGGCACAACTCGAAGACCTAATCCAACAACTCCAGCAGTGCATAGCAGACTTGGAGCTCCGCATTGTGCCCGATACCCCTCAAGACGTACGAGACCAAAGGGAAGCCACTGCCCACAACATAGTTGACATATTAAAAGATATTTCCTTAGAGGGAAATAAGTTGAGTAACTGGAGTGCTCAAACATATGAAAACCTCACTAAGAATCCTGAGTTATAGGAATTGGAGTTGTAGCTCCAAGAAGTGAAGAAACATGCAGATACACTATAGGCACAGCTAAAGGTCCTGTCCACTATAGACAGAATGAAGAGGTCTCATGAACAACGTACAACTCAGCAGCATATCCATATGCTTCAAAGAAAAGTGATGGAAGTCACTCAATGACTTCAACTTGCACAAGGTAAGGCATGTTTGTTGTTTACTGAGGTCGAGAGCTAAGGTGAAGAGATAGAATAGGTCGTCCTCACAGTAGAACAACACCTAGAAGGACCAGTGAATGACGCAGTGATCTAGGAGTTCACTAAACAAGAGGCCACAACAAAGAAGCAAGTTGAAGCAGCTCGAGCCAAGCTCAAGGCATTAGAGGCATAATTGGTCAGACTAGAGTGACTCAGGACGAGTCACAGGTGAGTGTTGGGGGCCTGTTGGCCCTTGACCAAGTTTTGGGAGTTTCTTGGTCATGTTGACCTATTTTGAGACTTTGACAGCCTGTCAAAGGAGGAGCGCAAGGCAAAGTGGATATCATGAGATCTTGGCCCCCTTTTTGGGCCTCTTTTTGTGTTTTTGGGAATATGTAACGGGAAGGGGATGTTGGCCCATGGGTTTACCCATGTTTAGGCCTATTTTGTATGTATATATAGATGTCTAGACCATATAGAGAAGTAGTGGATGATATATCTATGTGATGTAGGCTAAGTGCCAAGAGCTGGATCTGTGTGATCAAGGCTTTGTGCATTCTATGTAAGACTTCTAGAGTGGAGTGCAAGTCCCTGTGCAATACAATAGGATGCTTAGTGTTGTAATGCAAGGAAGAGGGATCTAGAGAGCTGCACAGATCTTTTGTCCTGTGCAGAGTAAGGGTTTTGAGGCTCTATGCTTGTAATCAATTGACCAAAGACTATAAAGAAGAAGAGTTGGTGGATGTAGCCCCAGGGTGGGGGTGAACCACATAAACACTGTGTTATGTGCTTTGTGCTTTGTCTTGATTTGTTCATATGTTATATGCTAAGTTCTCTTATATATTTAGATAAATCTATTCATGCTTGGTTCTTATTATATGTGATAATGTTAGATCTGATCTAGATATTCATGCTTACTTCTTGATATGCTCATTCTGATCCGTTTGTATATGCTAAAGTGCTTGAATATTGTATATTAGTGTGAATACTATGAAGCTCTATTATATTAGTGAGGTGAATAATGATTAAATATTAAGGAACTGATAGTGCTAAGAGTTGTATTAAGTATTATAATCACATATCTGTGTCCCAGCTAAGGTTGCAGACACCTGAGTCTTGCAACCACCCATGCCTCTACCTCAGGTGAGACTTCATCTGTTTTGCAGGTGTTGCCGAAAGGGCTGGTAGTTAGGGTTTTTTTGGTGCACTGTTGTAGCGTTGAACCCTAGGTCTACCCCTATGCCAACAAGGATGAAATACCAAGAGTCCCCGAAATGGTTTGGGATGCAACTTTCAATTGAGAATAAAATGAAAACTAAGAATCATATTGAGAAATTGTCGACTCCGATGGATTCTTGGCATAGGATTTCACCTAGAGCACCCCTCACTCTCGGTTCCAACCCCTTAGAAGTAGTTTTTTTCATCCATTTCGATAACTAGTGATTTGTTCATTAAGAAGCAATTCAACATTTGGATTTAGGGGCCAATTTACGAAACCATGCCTCGGGAGCGGATTGATAATTTGGTCACCTATTCCATGCCTAAACAAGCTTGCAACATCTCACAGAACTCACAAATGTTGCTCTGTTAGTCTTTTATGCCCTGAGCGGGAATTGGCCAAGAGTCCCTGAAATGGTTTGGGATGTGACTTGCAACTGGGCATAAAATGAAAAATGAGACTCGGATTGAGGAACCTTTGTCTCTGTTGGATTCCTTGCATAGGCGTTTATCTAGAGCACCCCTTGCTCCTGGTTCCAACCCCTCGGAAATTGTTTTTTTCATGGATTTTGATAAATATTTATTTTCTCAGTAAGAAGCAATGCAACATTTGGATTTAGGAGTCCAATTTACAAAAACATGCCTCGGGAGCTAATGGAAAATGTGGTCACCTAGTCCATGCCTAAACAAGCATGAAAAATCTCATGGAGCTCAAAAATGCTTCTCCGTTAGGCTTTTATGCCCAGAGGAGGAATTGCCAAGAGTCCCCGAAATGGTTTGGGATGTGACTTGCAACTGGACCTAAAATGAAAACCGAGACTCGGATTGCGGAATCGTCAAATTCGATGGATTCCTAGGATAAGATTTCAGCTAGAGCACCCCTCTCTTTTGGGTGCCATGCCTCGGATGTTGCTTTACTCATTGATTTCAAGAGCTAGTGTTTTTATCATTTTGAAGCAAACCAACATTTGTATTAAGGGGTCCAATTTATGAAACCGTGCCTCGGGAGTGAATGAAAAATATAGTCACCTAGTCCATGCCTAAACAATCTTGCAGCATCTCATGGAACTCAAAAATGTTGCTCCGTTAGTCTTTTATGCCCTGAGCAAGAATTGGCCAAGAGTCCCCGAAATGGTTTGGTATGTGACTTGTAACTAGGAATAAAATGAAAACCGAGACTTAGATTGAGGAACCATCGTCTCTATTGGATTCTTGGCATAGGAGTTTATCTAGATCACCCCTCCCTCCCAATTCCAACCCCTTGAAAGTTGCTTTTTTCATTGATTTCGATAACTAGTGATTTTCTCAGTAAGAAGCAATGCAACTTTTGGATTTAGCAGTCCAATTTACGAAACCATGCCTCAGGAGAATATGGAAAATGTGGTAACCTAGTCCATTCCTAAACAAACTTGAAGAATCTCATGGAGCTCAAAAATGATGCTTCGTTAGGCTTTTATGCCCCGAGGATGAATTGCCAAGATTCCCCAAAATGGTTTGGGATGCAACTTGAAACTAGGCATAAAACAAAAACTGAGACTTGGATTGAGGAATCATTGACTCCAATGGATTCTTGGCATAGGATTTCAGCTAGAGAACCCCTCACTCTCGGTTCCAACCCCTCGGAAGTAGTTTTTTTCTTCGATTTCAATAACTAGTGCTTTTCTCAGTAAGAAGCAATGCAACATTTAGATTTAGGGGCCAATTTATGAAACCATGCCTTGGGAGTGGATGGATAATTTGGTCACCTATTCCATGCCTAAACGATCTTGCAACATCTCACAAAACTCAAAAATGTTGCTCCGTTAGTCTTTTATGCCCTGAGCAGGATTTGGCTAAGAGTCCCCAAAATGGTTTGGGATGCAACTTGCAACTGGGAATAAAATGAAAACTGAGACTCAGATTGAGGAACCATCATCTCTGTTGGATTCCTGGCATAGGATTTTAGTTAGATTACCCCTCCCTCCCAGTGCCAACCCCTCGGAAGTTATTTTTTTTATCGATTTCGATAACTAGTGATTTTCTCAGTAAGAAGCAATGCAAATTTTGGATTTAGTAGTCCAATTTATGAAACCATGCCTCAGGAGAAGATATACAATGTGGTCACCTAGTCCATTCCTAAAAAATCTTGCAGAATCTCATGGAGCTAAAAAATGATGCTTCGTTAGGCTTTTATGCCCCGAGTATGAATTGCCAAGATTCCCCAAAATGGTTTGGGATGCGACTTGAAACTGGGCATAAAACAAAAAATGAGACTTGGATTGAGGAACCATTGACTCCGATGGATTCTTGGCATAGGATTTCAGCTATAGAACCCCTCACTCTCAGTTCCAAGCCCTCGAAAGTAGTTTTTTTCATTGATTTCAATAACTAGTGATTTTCTCAGTAAGAAGCAATGGAACATTTAGATTTAGGGGCCAAATTATGAAACCATGCCTCAGAAGCGGATGGATAATTTGGTCACCTATTCCATGCCTAAACAATCTTTCAGCGTCTCGCATAACTCAAAAATGTTGCTCCGTTAGTTTTTTATGCTCTGAGCGGGAATTGGCCAAGAGTCCCCGAAATGGTTTGGGATGCGACTTGCAATTGGACATAAAATGAAAACCGAGGCTCAGATTGAGGAACCGTCGTCTTTTTTGGATTCCTAGCATAGGATTTTAGCTAGAGCACCCCTCGCTCCCAGTTCCAACCCCTTAGAAGTTGTTTTTTCATCGATTTCGATAACTAGTGCTTTGCTCAGTAAGAAGCAATGCAACATTTTGATTTAGGGGTCCAATTTAAGAAACCATGCCTTTGGAAGGATGGACAATGTGGTCACCTATTCTATGCCTAAAAAAGCATGCAGAATCTTATGGAGCTAAAAAATGCTACTTTGTTAGGCTTTTATGCCCAGAGGAGGAATTGCCAAGAGTCCCTAAAATGGTTTGGGATGCGACTTGCAATTGGGCCTAAAACAAAAACCGAGACTCAGATTGAGGAACCATTGAATCCGATGGATTCTCGGGATAGGATTTCAGCTAGATCACCCCTCACTCCTGAATGCCATGCCTCGAAAGTTGCTTTACTCATTGATTTCGAGAACTAGTGTTTTTCTCAGTTTGAAGAAAACCAACATTTGGATTAAGGGGTCTAATTTATGAAACCGTGCCTCCCGGAGTGGATGGAAAATATAGTCACCTAGTCCACACCTAAACAAACTTGTAGCATCTCATGGAACTCAAAAATGTTGCTTTGTTATTCTTTTATGCCCTGAGTGAGAATTGGCCAAGAGTCCACGAAATGGTTTGGGATGCGACTTGCAATTGGGAATAAAATGAAAACCAAGACTCAGATTGAGGAACTGTCATCTCTGTTGGATTCTTGGCATAGGATTTTATCTAGAGCACCCCTCCCTCCCGGTTCTAACCTCTTGAAAGTTGTTTTTTTCATCGATTTCGATAACTAGTGCTTTGCTTAGTAAGAAGCAATGCAACATTTGGATTTAGGGGTCCAATTTACCAAACCATGCCTCAGGAGAAAATGCACAATGTGGTCACGTAGTCCATTCCTAAACAAGCTTGCAGAATCTCATGGATCTCAAAAATGTTGCTCCATTAGGATTTTATGCCCCGAGGATGAATTGCCAAGAGTCCCCAAAATGGTTTGGGACGTGAATTGCAACTGGGCATAAAATGAAAACTGAGACTCGGATTCAGGAACCGTTGACTCCGATGGATTCTTGGCATAGGATTGCAGCTAGAGATATCCTCACTCCCAGTTCCAACCCCTCAGAAGTAGTTGTTTTCATCGATTTCGATAACTAGTGCTTTTCTCAGTAAGAAGCAATGCAACATTTGGATTTAGGGGCCAATTTACGAAACCATGCCTCGGGAGAGGATGGATAATTTTTTCACTTTGTCCATGCTTGAAAAAACTTGCAACATCTCACGGAACTCAAAAAATTTTCTCCGTTAGTATTTTATGCCCTGAGCAGGAATTGGCCAAGAGTCCCTGAAATGTTTTGGGATGTGAATTTCAACTAGGCATACAAAAAAAATCGAGACTCAGATTGAGGAATGATTGTCTCTGTTGGATTCCTGGCATAGGATTTTATCCAGATCACCCCTCACTCATGGTTCCAACCCCTTCGAAGTTGGTTTTTTCATCGATTTCGATAACTAGTGCTTTGCTTAGTAAGAAGCAATGCAACATTTGGATTTAGGGTTCAAATTTACAAAACCATGCCTCAGGATAGGATGGACAATGTGGTCACCCAATCCATGCCTAAACAATCTTGCAGCATCTCACAGAACTAAAAAATGTTGCTTCGTTAGTCTTTTATGCCCTGAGCGGGATTTGGCCAAGAGTCCCCGAAATGGTTTGGGATGTGACTTGCAACTTGGCATAAAATGAAAAATGAGACTCGGATTGAGGAACCTTCATATCTGTTGGATTCCTAGCATAGTATTTTAGCTAGAGCACCCCTCACTCTCGGTTCCAATCCCTCGGAAGTTGTTTTTTTCATCGATTTCGATAACTAGTGCTTTGCTCAGTAAGAAGCAATGCAACATTTGGATTTAGGGGTCCAATTTATGAAACCATGCCTTGGGAGAAGATGGACAATGTGGTCACCTAGTCCATGCCTAAAAAAGCATGCATAATCTCATGGAGCTCAAAAATTCTACTCTGTTAGGCTTTTATGCCCGGAGGAGGAATTGCCAAGAGTCCCTGAAATGGTTTGGAATGCGACTTGCAACTGGGCATAAAATGAAAACAAAGACTCAGATTGAGGAACCATCGACTCCGATGGATTCCTAGGATAGGATTTCAGCTATAGCACCCCTCTCTCCTGGGTGCCATGCCTTGAAAGTTGCTTTACTAATTTATTTCGAGAACTAGTGTTTTGCTCAGTTTAAAGCAAACCAACATTTGGATTAAGGGGTCCAATTTATGAAACTGTGCCTCGGGAGCATATGGAAACTATAGTCACCTAGTCCATGCCTAAACAATCTTGCAGCATCTCATGGAACTAAAAAATGTTGCTTCGTTAGTCTTTTATTCCCTGAGCGGGAATTGGCCAATAGTCCCCGAAATGGTTTGGGATGTGACTTGCAACTGGGCATAAAATGAAAAATGAGACTCGGATTGAGGAACCATCATCTCTGTTGGATTCCTGGCATAGTATTTTAGCTAGAGCACCCCTCACTCCTGGTTCCAACCCCTCGGAAGTTGTTTTTTTCATCGATTTCGATAGCTAGTACTTTTCTTAGTAAGAAGGAATGAAACATTTGGATTTAGGGGTCCAATTTACGAAACCATACCTCGGGAGAGGACAGACAATGTGGTCATATAGTCCATGCCTGAACAAGCTTGCAGAATCTCATGGAGCTCAAAAATGTTGCTTCGTTAGGCTTTTATGCCCCGAGGATGAATTTCCAAGAGTCCTCGAAATGGTTTGGGATGCGACTTGCAACTGGGCATAAAACGAAAACCGAGACTCGGATTGAGGAACCATTGAATCTAATGGATTCCTGGAATAGGATTTCAGCTAGATCATCCCTCACTCCTGGTTCCAACCCCTCAAAAGTAGTTTTTTTCATCGATTTCGATAACTAGTGCTTTGCTTAGTAAGCAACAATGCAACATTTGGATTTAGGAGCCAATTTTCGAAACCATGCCTCAGGAGAAGATGGATAATTTGTTCACCTAGTCCATGCCTAAAAAATCTTGTAGCATCTGACAGAACTCAAAAATGTTGCTCAGTTAGTCTTTTATGCCTTGAGTGGGAATTGGCCAAGAGTCCCCGAAATGGTTTGGGATGCGACTTGCAACTAGGCATAAAACAAAAATCAAGACTCGGATTGAGGAACCATCATCTCTGTTGGATTCCTGGCATAGGAGTTTAGCTAGAGCACCCGTCACTCTTGGTTCCAACCCCTCGAAAGTTGTTTTTTTCATCGATTTCGATAACTATTTCTTTCTCAGTAAAAAGCAATGCAACATTTGGATTTAGGGGTCCAATTTATGAAACCATGCCTCGGGAGTGGATGGACAATGTGGTCACCTATTCCATGCCTAAACAAGCATGCAAAATCTCATGGAGCTCAAAAATGTTGCTCCATTAGGATTTTATGCCCGGAGGAGGAATTGTCAAGAGTCCCTGAAATGGATTGGGATGTGACTTGAAATTGGGCATAAAATGAAAAAAAAGACTCATATTGAGGAACCGTCAACTTCGATGGATTCCTGGGATAGGATTTCAGCTAGAGAACCCCTCTCTCCTAGGTGCCATGCCTCAGAAGTTTCTTTACTCATTGATTTCGAGAACTAGTGTTTTTCTCAGTTTGAAGAAAACCAACATTTGGATTAAGGGCTTCAATTTATGAAACCATGCCTCATGAGCGGATGGAAAATATAGTCACCTAGTCCATGCCTAAACAATCTTTCATCATCTCACGGAACTCAAAAATGTTTCTCTGTTAGTCTTTTATGCCCTGAGTGGGAATTGGCCAAGAGTCCCCGAAATGGTTTGGGATGCGACTTGCAACTGGTCATAAAATTAAAACCAAGGCTCGAATTGAAGAACCGTCATATCTATTGGATTCTTGGCATATAATGTTATCTACAACACCGCTCACTACCTATTCCAACCCCTCAAAAGTTGTTTTTTTCATCGATTTCGATAACTAGTGCTTTTCTAAGTAAGAAACAATGCAACATTTGGATTTCGGGGTCCAATTTATGAAACCATTCCTCGGGAGTGGATGGACAATGTGGTCACCTAGTCCATGCCTAAAAAATCTTGCAAAATCTCATGAATCTAAAAAATGTTGCTCCGTTAAGCTTTTATGCCCCGAGGATGAATTGCCAAGAGTCTTTGAAATGGTTTGGGATGCGACCTGCAACTGGGCATAAATTGAAAACCAAGACTCGATGGATTATTGGCATAGGATTTCAGCTAGATCACCCCTCACTCCTGGTTCCAACCCCTTGGAAGTATTTTTTTTCATCGATTTCAATAACTAGTGCTTTGCTCAGTAAGAAGCAATGCATCATTTGGATTTAGGGGCAAATTTACGAAACCATGCCTCGAGGGAGGATGGATAATTTGGTCACCTAGTCCATGCCTAAACAAGCTTGCAACATCTCACGTAACTCAAAAATGTTGCTCCGTTATTCTTTTATGCCCTGAGCGGGAGTTGGCCAAGAGTCCCCGAAATGGTTTGGGATGCGACTTGCAATTGGGCATAAAAATAAAACTGAGACTCAGATTGAGGAACCATCATCTCTGTTGGATTCCTGGCATAGGATTTTAGCTAGAGAACCCCTCACTCTTAGTTCCAACCCCTCGGAAGTTTTTTTTTTCATCGATTTCGATAACTAATGCTTTGCTCACTAAGAAGCAATGCAACATTTGGATCACTCCCGAACCTCTTCATGAAATCTTGTGAATCTATGGTGCATGTCCAAATATGTGAGATGTGGTTTTATGATAATATTTTTGAATTTTCCAATAACATTCTCCATTGACCTTGTGTAAACCATTCCATTTGGTTTTTGTTGCACTAAGTGTAAAGAACAATGTTGGAGAATTATAAGACGTAAGTTGGGTATGAGCTATTTGTTACCTCTTTATTACCTTTTATTTTAATTGTATCCATATTTTGTAATGATCAAATGAGGAATTAACCCGAAACTGATGCCATTAGACACAAACTTAATCCTAAGGCCAACTAAGGAGAAGACACAACACATATTAATTAATCTAGGAGTCAAGCATCCAAACAATCCTTCTCACAAAGAAGCGTTAGTTGGTGATGGAATCCAACATCGTAGAATCAATGTGCGAATGGGATGAGTTTTAGTGGGTGGGAAAGTTACGTTGACAACCTTCTTAATGAACTAACTCCCTGGTGCAAGTTACCTCACTGAGCAGTGGGAAACCCTCCAAGGAGTTTGAGTGATTCTAGCCAATGTCGATCTCAGGTACAACACCACCTTCCCTCTATTGTCACCTTGTGTAGGAAGTCTAAAATATTATAGCCTCTATGGTACCACATACTATACTAAAGAAGAGAGGGTATATTCAATAGTCAACACCAAGAGCAACAAAGAAGGGTTAATTACTCTCAGGGCCCCAATGTGACCTCGTGATTGACCCTTGTGTTAGAAGGGCTTCCCAAAGTCAATGATATAGCATCTGGATTTCACTCCCTAACTCAAGGCTTTATGTTTTTTTAGCAACTTTGGAAAGTTATTCTCACAATCCTATTCCAAATATCTACACCTAAGCTAAGATGGGTTTGAAGAGCCCTAGAAAAGTTGCTAGATAAATTTTAATTAGTGCTTGATTTTAGGTTGTTGTTACTCAAAGGAGTGGTCGTGAAACTGATGGCATTTTGACTCGACTCTTTAAACCATGCAAGAGGAAAATGAAATGCAAGAAATTCAACTTCGATGAAAACTAGCTATGGCAAGGAGCAAGAGGTTTTAAGCAAATAAATAATTTCTTGATAGATTACTATGTGTGCAGTACTACAAAATGACCCAAATTTTAAAAATACCATGCAAATGTCATAGTTCACTTAGTACACCTATACAACATTGAATCAAATGTCGTCATTTCTAACATAGTAAACTTTTATGATTATAGAGACCACCGTACACATTGAATACTCATAAATAAGATGGTCTCTATCCCTATGGCCATTGATGGTCTCTCTTGAGATGGTCCCCACAATCTAAGGAATACCAAGAAAACAATGTGTTGCATTTGTCAAGATAATACCCACAATACATTTTAATCTTAGGAAAATGAAAGAAACAAGCCAAAATATTAGACAATATATCACATGCAAACAATAAACATGAATTAGGTTGCATAGGGTGAAGACGGGTTGGTGACTATATAAGAAGAGGTGGCTATGGTGAAAGAAGAAGAGGTCGAGGTGGTCGACATGGAGGATAAGGCAGATATTAAGAAGGTTTTGTGTGAGTGAAATTGGGTGTGTGAGTGAAATTTGAGTCCAAAAACCCTCTCATATCATTAAGGCATGAGAATAGTCTATCCATGTCAAATTTCAGTGCATACAGAAACTATTTGAAAAAATTTCAACATTGGCCCCATTGACAAGTCACTGTTGCCAGTGTCTAGTCCTAGTACGATTTTCGTTCCTTGTTCCTTTTTCTGTGTTCCTCATTCCTCGTTCCTCATTCCTTGTTCCTTGACCATGGTGTAGTCCCAAATATCCATTAGTTTTGTACAAAACATACTAATGGCATAAAATGTCGCACACAAAGAACAAATTAATATCTACTACATAAGTCTTTTGTCTTTTTTCAAGGACTATGTAACGAATCTCAATTCTAAGAAGATTCAAATAGGACGTAAGAACCTTAAGTTCTTTCATTAACCATGGGTGACATAACACTAACATTCAATATTCAAATTGTTACATTTCATTGTCGGGCATCATGTGTATTGAGGGCTTGAGCCACCACAAAGGAAACATACAAATAATATGTGTCTTATGAACAAGATATAGTACTATCCATTTTGAGGTTTGGCATAGAGATTTTTCTTATATAATACACTACATTGCACCATAATATAATCCCTACACTCCTTGCAAACCATGTAACTCCATTCAAATTAGACATAATATTCTTGTGACAAATTAGCTATATTATCGACGAACTTTTTTCGTCGATAGTATAGTTAATTCGTCGCAAGATTATTTGCATTTGTCTCTCTTACGAAGATATCAAATGATTCTTGGATTCATTTCATATTTGGTTTATCAAATTGAAATTAAAATTTTATACTTTGCAAGCTAGTTGTACCTTGAGTCAAATACAAATATGAAATTTGGAACCATTAACATATCTACTAGAACATATAAAAAATAGGTTTTATGGTTTACATGATGATATGATGATGGAAGAAAGAGTGTGTGTGAGTGAAATTTGAGTCCAGAAACCCTCCCATATCATTACATCATGCGAATAGTCTAACCATGTCAAATTTCAATGCATACAGATACAGTTTGAAAAAAATTCAATGTTGGCCCCATTCACATGTCATTGTTGCCCGCCTCTAGTATTTTTATGGTATTAATTAAAAAATAAATGAAAAAGAGGGATTTTTCATCACAACTATGACAAATATACACTGTATATACATTAATGTAGAACCTGAAAGAAAAATGAAGAAAGACTGACGAAAACTTAAAATTGTGTCAACCAAATTGTGTACTTGGAAAGAAAATTAGGGTTTATGGTTTACATGATGAATTCATGATGGAAGAAAGTGGGTGTGTGAGTGGAATTTGAGTCCAGAAACCCTCCATATAGTTAAGGCATGCAAATATTCTATCCATGACAAATTTCAGTGAAAACATAAATTGTTTGAAAAAATTTCAACATTGGCCCCATTCACAGGTCAATGTTGTCGTTGTCTAGTCCTCGTACAATTTTCGTTCCTTGTTCCTTGTAAAATTCATTCGACATTACACATGTCCCAACATGTAGTATTGCAAGGGAGTATTTTTATGGTGTTGATTAAGAAATCAACGAAAAAAGAGGGATTTTTCATCAATACAACTATGACACAGATACATTGAATATACATTAATGTAGAACCTGAAATAAAAATGAAGAAAGACTGATGCAAACTTAAAACTTGCATAAACCAAATTGTCTACTTTGAAAGAAAATTAGGGTTTCAAAAAAAATTCTATATAAATGGCAAACACGTTCATTGAAACTTCATTGATGCAATACCGTGACAACAATATTGATGAAATCTTATACGATCATGATGGTATAAAAATGAAAGAGATTCTCTTGGTTTCAAGAATAATTTATCCTCTACTGAACAAGGCCAACCACGTGAAGGTGGAAGATAATATGGATCCTCCCCTTCCCCTCATATCACTCTCAATTGATACCCAAAACCCAATCTATAAAATAGAAAATAATTGAAAGCAACGTCCTATTAAGATTCATGCATAGAAACTACAAAAATAAAAATTAATGAAGGTACTTGAAATTATGTGTTTCTAAATAATATTTTTAGTCTACCATGTACTTTAGTATATTGGCAACTATTTTCAGGTTTCACATAATAATTAAACAACATGTAACATATGATATAAAAATGTCGCATAAAACTTAAAAACATGTAATTAACCCATGACATTATAAGTAAATTATTTTAAGAGAATAATTCATACAAATTAAAATATTATATAGTCACGTACCTAATCCAACCTCAACATTGTGTAATCATCCTTATTCTGTATCTTGATATGCTTCATTGAACTCAACATCTATATCATCATCCGATTCAGAAACGATGTTGAAAGGATTGATGATATCATCATCATCATCAATGTCATTTTCGAGCATATTTTCATCGACATCATCATCAAGAATTGCAATATTGTCTCCTACGCCTGGATCATGATCTTCTTCGTCTTCTTCATCTGTCTACCCTCCATGATCTTCCGACTCTTTCTGATATGTTGAATCATGTTCTTGATATTCAATGTAATCTTCTTCTTGTAAATGAGTATACTTAATTGGCCTTCCTCTTGGATCATATATAACAACAAATGACCAATCCCTTTCACCTAAAACATTTGAGTAAAATACCTGTTAAAATTGGCTTGGAAAAACATAGCGATCATGTCCTCTTTCAAACATCGTTGTTTTAATCATTGGAAGTCCATTGGAATGTTGAATAACAGTTCCTTCCTCATCACGTTCATGCATTTGTAACCTATACCATTTGACATTGAGCAGAACTAATTTGAAGGAATTAAAGTCACACTCAAGTATATCGTTTAAATACCCATAGTATCTATTTTCAGATTCTCGAGGATGTCTGTCACTCCTAGAGGAAACATTAGTGACTTGGAATACTACAGTTATCCCACTATCAAAAGTTTTCCTGGTTTCATCCAATTGTTTGATGAGAAATTTACGACCATTGCACCACATATCCTTGTGGTGTTTCAACTGCAATATGTCAGATCTGTAAAAGATGCATTGTCAATTAATAAATTAACATATATTTATATAACTTCGAAAGTATCTGAAAAATACAGTACACATGTAGTCACATTAATATAATATAAAATAACTGAATAAAATGGGTGAATTTTCTTACCTGTCCATCTTTCAAACCATATGCTAAATCAATTTCCCTCTGTGTAACATTGGCATCTCCGTTACGATGAGCTTCTCTAACCAATTCAAACAGTCATTGCCATGATAACCTACCTCCATTATGTTGTTTACATCTTTCAATACATACATTCATCCAGTCAAGATTATTTGCAATGTATAAATGTAGTGCATCCCACTCTTGAGCAACTTAATCAAAAAATCATAATTCACCAATATTAAATATTAATTATAACATCCAATATGCAAGTAATTATAAATATTAATAATTTATGAAATAAATTGTATTAATATATCAATGAGTATGATCATATACACAAAAAATGAAACTTTATATGTATTATTAATATAAATTTTCACAATTAGTAATATATTATCTCTCTTTTTTGTCATTCTACCTTGCCCCAACAGATGCTCCTGATATTCAATTTTTTTGATGGAGTTCACATCCCAAATGCGATCCACTGCATGCATAGTTGGCACTACTAATTTAGGAACATACTGACTAATATACACCATGGATTGATATACCATATATTCCTCCACCATAGAACCCTCGGGACGTGCTCTTTGTCTAACCAACGCCTTCAATGTTTTCAAGTGCCTCTCCACCATCCACATTGACCTTGTGTGAATAGGTCCACAAATTTCAATCTCCTCAACTTGGTGTATGAGGTAGTGTTCTTGTGCATTGAAATTTTTTGGAGGTATATACTTTTTCATTTCACACATTAGACGAGGAATTTCTCTCTTCCAATACTTTATATCATCTTCATGGATTTATTTCAATGACAACCATCTACATGAGATCATGACACAAGAAAAAAACATGTTTCAACATAACATAATATAATATATTACATTACAAGTAAAACACGTGTCATTAAGTACAACAATAATTTGAAAGAACATTTTTCATATAAATCATAACTACTTACCTCATGTATTTTCCAAGATCATATATAACTTGTTTGACGTTGTTGTCAAAGTCGTTTGGGAGAGATAGTGGTAGAACATACTGTAAAAAAAAAATGAATCGTTATTTGTTTCGACCAAAATAGACAAGAAAAAATAAAAACAAATAAAATATGTAAAAGGCCAATATATATATATATATGTATACCAAAATTATTACCTTAATGAAGGTATGCCAATCATGTGTTTCTACCCCACCAAATTCACCTTTCTTCGTTAAGATATTATTTATGTTTGAAGCAAAACCCGTGGGAAATTTAATTCTTTGAATGACCTCTTTTACATCATTTCTTTTTTGCTCAGTTAATAACCATGGAAGGTTATTTAGGTCTAGTACTCCATTTGATCTATTTGAATATTGGATCACACTTCGCATTGCATGATTGGCTTCCTAAATGTCAGTACAAATTTTGACAAATTTTTCTTTGTCCCTCCTACCATCTATGATTCTCCATAACATTTAAGTCACATTCTTCCCGATATGCATTGTATTAAAGAAATGAGTTATTTTTAACTCCTCCTAGTAGGGAAACCTCATGAATTGAGCGGGATAACATTTCATTCCTTGTGGAAGCCCATTATTAATACCTTCATGATGATTGCGACCTTCATGAAGCATACAAGAAATCACAAAACTAATTATCAAATACGGTAAAATAAATTCAACGATTAAAATAAGCATTCAAAACATTACATGATCTACGATACATTATGAAATTGAGTACCTTGACGATTTCTATTATATTCCAACCTCCATAGGTGAGGTGTCATTCTTCATGGTTTTAAACCAATCTCTTCTTTCCCATTGAAAAGATTTATTTGAGTAGTACGATACCTATGGTTATTAGGAAGAAGGTGCCTATACTCATCAAACACCATCTTTACTAAACTTTTTGAATGATGATACTTCATATTAGGGCCACAAACTGGACATGCAAATTTACCCTTTGTTTGAAGACCTGCAACAAATGGATTAATGTCAATTATACGATGAGATTATTTAAAAATTAAACATACACCGTGATAACATAAAATATATATATATTATTAAAGAGAAATATTAGAATGCTACATACCACAAAAATGTGTTAGTCCAGGGGCATCATGAATTGTCCATAAAAGTATTCCAAGGAATTTAAATTTCTTCTCCCCGATTGGTTTACATATGTCATACATTGTGATGCCAACCCATAACTTTAGTAGCTCGTCGATAAGAGACTCTATATATACATTCATATATTTAACCTAGTACTTACCTGATTGTTTGAAATTACACATAATTACTATAGGAATGATATCATGTAATATATATAAGTAAATAAATAAACAAAAGATATTATGCAAAAATTGAAACAAATGAAAATGTTACATTCAAAAAATTAATGTAAACAAATACTTGGAATAATCATTGTCAACATTATGTGCTCCCTCTTTATTGACATCCAAGGAGGAATTTTATTGTTGATAACAAAAATAGGCCACACTGATTAAATAGACCTAAGCTCTCTGAATGGATTAACACTGTCAGCTGCCAATGAAAGCCTAACATTCCAAGGTTCATCTTTGAAATCTTCCCATTTTTCCTTAATTTCCCTAAATGCAGAACCATCGACAGACATTCGAAGAACACCATATCCACTTATGTTACGTGCATGGTAATCCATAAATTGTTCTATGCTTCCACACCTGAACAATCGCTGCAAACGTGGAATTATGGGAATATGACGAAGAACCTTTCGAGGCACCCTTTTTGTTACTTGATCGGTTTGAAATCTACTGATAATACATTGCAGACATTCTGTTTTCGAGGCATGTTGTCCATAATATATAATATGGTCATTATGACATGCATCTATAGTTTGATAATCCATTCCAATGTATTTCATAATGGCATGCAAACCTCGATATGTGCGAAGTAAAATATTTGACAATGGTAACAAACATTCACCTAACACTATACAACATAACAAATAACTAGTTAATGTAAGTATATTAATCGTAAAAATTGCATTCTTATTTTAAACATTAATTAACATTAAAAAAAAATAGAAAAAGAAAATCAACATTTATGTATAATATGAGATGAAACATATTACATACCTTAGGATCTGTGTCATACAAGTGTTCGACAAATTATTCATAACCTTTAAGTTCACTAGAAGCAATGTAGTGAAGAGAAGATTTGCTCTTGATCCTTCATAAAGTCAGTTATTTTCCTTTTCTAATAGAAGTTCATCATAAATACCATCATTGTCCCCATCTGCATCTGGCTGCGAAAAAAAATCTTGGATCATTTGATTTGTCCCATCATCTTCTTCCATGAGATCCTCATTTGATTGGTCATGATGTTCCTCATATTGTACAACATCATTTCTTCTAATACTTGGTGCAATATTCTGCGGAAAGTTAGAGGTCAAATCTAACTTTATAATTACAAACAATCATGTAAAATTAGTGTACAATATAACAAACATTCAAACAATATATATACATATACATAATTTTATATAAAATTGACAAAATAAAAACAGATAATGAATATATAGCTAATTACCATGGGACCATAGTCATTCAATCTGCCATCAATGTGCCCATATTTCCTACAATGTTTTGTAGTTGTTTCTATTAAAATTCTTATGGGACGTATGAGGCAACATATTTTGCAAGGGAAATAACATCTACCATCACCCTTTTCACCCACTTTACTTTTTTCCCCACCTCTAACTATATTCTGCGACATTCTTCTGCACAACTTCCGCACAAAGATACCCTTTCGGAACTGCCATTGTTATAGCAATATTGTCGCAACATCTTTAAATCGTCAAATATTTATAGGTCAATTTAGGTCACGGTTGTCACAATTGTGATGATCATGACCTAAATATAACAAATAAATATTGTTATATTTCGGTCACTTTGTCGAAGAAGGGAACAGTTATAACAATCAATTTGTCGCTCTTGCGACAAACATTGACTATATCAATTTAGACTTTTTAAAATGCATAACGGTCAATATGGATAGTATCAAAAGGTGTAACAGTCGATAGTGATCATATCTCTTGTGATGAACACACAAGTTTGTCGAAATAGAGACAATAGTCCACCATCTTGATTATCGTCGCAAAATAGACGAAAGTTTGGTTTCGTCGATAGAGCGACGAATATAGGGTGGATTAAGATCAAAATTGAAAAATTGAACTTTTTCTCTTGAATTTTGCGACGAAAGAGTACTTTCGTCGCAAGTAGTCGTCACAATTTTTTCAATATGTAGTAGTGTCAGGTGCATTCTCAATCGTTGATCAAAATACAATGGAAGGATAGCGTAAGTAGAATAGCTGAAGTGTCGAAGAAAATGGTGGCCATCCATCACAATGCTTGATTAATTCCTAGCCGATAGATTAAGCAGTGAAAGGATAAGTATAAGGATCAAATCTAACCATTGATCTGGTTCTGCAAAATAAAAGTGAATGGTCGGATCTGTTCGATGAAATCTTGTTTAGAAGATTTGAAAAGTTGAAATCCCGAAGTCTCGAAGTCTCGACTGTCGTCCATCTCATTAGGAGATTAAATCGTGATCATTGATTTTGATAAACGCTCGTTTTGCCTAAACGTCTGGACAACGCCATTGGTCATATGGTAAGATATTTAAAAGGTTGATCCCTTGATTGAGAAGTACAAGTGTCCATGGATCATCGACTCTAGAACATTGATGTACAAAGGAAAGAAGGGTTTGAGAGTTTAAACTCCTGGAGCCCATATCACGAAGCAAATCACTATCGTTGATTTAGGAAGGTTAGATATGATCCACAGAACTTGAAAGGATATATATGAACCATTAGTTCAGGAGCACCATCAAGATCGTGAGATTGACAATCCCATTGCATTGCGAGGTTAGAACATGCTCAGGTCTTAATTTCTCGTGAGTGGGCCGGAATCAAAACCAAGGTATTTCCAAAGGCATATGTGACGCTATGTAGTAAATTACGGGGAGAAAATCGGATTTCCCTCAAACCACCTTTGGCCATGCCCACAATCACATGGTCACATGAGATCATCACCCAAGGTCACATCAACAGAAGATTGAGGAAGGTGCTAGTGATTCTAGGTTCCACATCGGAGGTTACACATTGAGAAGTCAAAAAGCATCTGCGTGTGTAATCCAACGACACTGATCAAACAAAATCTGATCGAAGGGTTGTTGTTTCATCTCATGATTTCTTGATCAATTATGATTTAGTTACACTAACTGAATCATTTTTCTTGAGTTGTTGAATCATTGTTCCTGAGCATTGGAATCATGATTCCTGAGCGTTTTTGAGATTCCTGACTTGAGCATTGGAGATGCAGAGTGTAACGGATGATGAGAGAAGGAATAAAATATAAATGTCGTGACAGAGAGAGGTTGTTGTTTCTCTGTAAAAATTAGTTGAACCGTAAGAAATGAAGATCACAGCATGAACTGAGGGAGAAAATGTAGAGATGAATAAAATAAGTTGGAAATAGCATAAATGGTGAAAACAATAGATTGTACGAGAACTTAAGCACAATAAGATGCAAGAAGGAAGACAGTGATGCAGGAAGAGCAGACCAGTGTAGCAGAACAGTGATGAGACTGGTAAGTCATTGATAAATATTGTATCACTGTAATAAATTTCAGCAAGCAAAGATTTATATGTCAGGGTGGTAGGGTGGTGCTAGGGAGGATTGTTGTTCTCAGAGTTTCAAGTGGGTGCTTGAACACAGGGAGTTGTAGCTTCCATATGGTTGCAGCCAGAAAAACCAGGGTGATAGGGTGGTGCAAGGGAGAACCATTGTTCTCTGTTATACAGGTTGGTGCCTATGTGACTGGAAGTTGGTTCTTCCATCCAATTAGTGCTGGAAAACTCAGGGAGTTGGTGGTTCCTTCAAGTTGGTTCTATAGAAACCAGAGAGTTGGATCTCCTAGAAAGTTGTATCTTGTAAAAAAGAGGTGGTAGCCTCACAAAGAGTTGGTGCTCATAAGAAGGATAATGTACAGAAAATAAAGACTACTTATCATATTAAGAAGAAGAGGTTTTTTCCCTTCATGGGTTTCCTTAGGAATATCTGTCTTTGTATACTTCATGTGTGTGGTTGATGTTGAATACTATATTGCTTACTTTCCTGAATTATTGTGATCATCATTGAGTGTTCTGTAATGAGTTTAAAATGGGTATAATTGTTTAAGCACAGTGACAACTGATTTACCCCCCCCCCCCCAATCTCAGTTGTCTAACAATTATGTGTAAGGAATCCATGAATATAAGTATAGAAATGTATATTGAACATCTATTGTAGCACAGAGTGCAACTAGAATGCCATAAATATAATAAAGAAGAAACTCTTTTGTGGGCGTATCCAAGGAGGGGGTGAACAACGGTAACTCTGTGTCAAATTATGTTGTTGAATGGTTATTAATACTTGTATTTTGTTAATTCATGTATGTATGGTTTTATTCCCTTCTTTTACTATGGATGAATGTTATCTTTATTGATATTTTTAATAGATTCGGGCGCAATAGCTTAATTGTATGTTCAAAATCCTAAATGAAAATAATAAATATTGATATGCATATGGAATAAAGATTGATATGAAATAGGTTAGGTTAAATAGGATACATTGCAAGAAAGGATATTGTAGGTATGACAGAGCACACCTCTCTTCTTTCCCTCCCCATTGCATAATCTTGGTTCCTATAGTCCCCATCACGATACCTCGGGTGAGACATCGTATAATCGCAGGTCATGCTAAAAGGGTCGGTATCTATAGGGTTTTGTTGGAATAATTACCTTGAACCTAGGGTATTGAACCATCTTGCGTATGCGCCAAAAAATGGTTCCATTACCGAGACTCAGAATCTAAAAGTGAGGGAATGTTTTAGAGACCGACGAGGAAAGAGATAACTGAATGGCTAAACAAAAGGAACACAAATTTGCATAGAAGGAGAATAAAATCCCTCGCTTAAAGAGTAAGAAATAGTTGCAAAGGTATGTGTATAAAAACTTGCATGAGTTATTTTTTGGTAAATTTCCAAATATTTTAGCAGAATGGCTAGAATTATTTGTGGAAAAGACTGGCAGACAAAGACCAGTTGCGCCAAAGAACTGCACTTTTGAACTAGTGAGACGAGTGGACATAGTAGACAATAGGACATCATGTGCAGTGGAATTTTAGCTGGATAGTATATTAGGAGGTTACGTAACATAACTTTCCATAGGATGTACCTAGGATTACAGTGTTGCAAAAAGACACTTCTTTAAAGGTCCACGAGGAAGATTCATAAATTCATTAGCTACCAGGATAACAATGTCGCTATGCGATAAAGAAGTGATGAAAATGGGGTCAAATAGCTAAAGAAAGTTACACACATGGACGGACTAGGGTTTGCTAACCAGTAGTTGATATGAGGGTAGGAAAATGGACAGATGAAAGGGAGACTAATAATGCAAGATAAAGAAGAAGGGATATCATAAGGAGGAGTCTTGTGCAGTGGGAGAAGGTACAAGAAGTTGAGAACTGTGGCTGGGAAGAGAGAGCAGTGCAGTGAGTACCCGACATAGACATCCATATCATAGAAGTAAAATAGATAGATGGAGAAGAGGAAGATACCCAATTCAATCCTGACATAGAAGAACCAGTAAGTCCTTTTCGAGCCAATTCCTAGGTTTAAACAACAACCTCGTGTGCATCACCTAAATCTGAGGAGACGTTCGAAGATATCTCTAGAGAACTTGTAATCAATATAGGAAGTCATAGAAATAGTATCCAGAGAAGTGGTAGTGGTACAGGTAACCAGACTCAACCAACATCACTAGGAAGGGGTCCTACACCCATTAACATTGAAGGAGTAGAGAATACACTAATATTACTAGAGTTCAAAAGAATTGGATCTGAGGATCCAGAACAACATTTGTTCGTATGGGAAATCATATGGAATTCAAAGAATGTCCACGATGAGGGTGAAAATATTACACAACTGGCAACAAATTTTATAGGATGCACTCTAGTCTGGTACATGAAGCTCCAAAGTACTACACCATCGAGTCAAACAAGGACATTATTGGAGATTACACAAGCACTATTAAAATAATTTAAGAAACCAAATTTTGAATTGCAATACATTATTGAGATCAAGGAGATCAATAAAGTACATACTGAGTGAGTATGGGAGTTTGATCATAGGTTCAAATATGTGATGGGGAGGTTAACCTTTCAAATAACCAATCAACAACATAGAGAGTGGTTCATTGCAGGATTTTTACCTCACATATGCAAACCTTTAATACAAAAAAATGTTACATCATAGTCCGAGGAATTGGAAGCCTCTCCACTCAAAGACAACAATGGAACGACGTAGATACAAAACCAACTACATGCATTAACAATTCAATTGACAGAAATCACAAAGGGGGAAGAGAAATGGGAGCATGTATGGTGCACAAAGTGCAGGACTGGAGGTCACCAAAAAGATGAATGTCCAACCTTTGCATAATACTTAGTAGCCAGAGTGCCAAACTCGATACTAGGAGGATGATACTATGAGATATGAAAGAAGTGGGGACATAACCCCCATGAGTTGCAGCTATTATAGAAATACCAATATACCCCAAGAATCTTACTCTGTAGCTTCTGCAAATAATTGGGACATGAAGAAAAATATTTTTGTGCATTTGATATAATGAGGGAGTGCATGACATACATGTACAAGATTCAGGAGGAGAATGTTGTGAAAAAAGGAGGAGGGAAGTATAATAATCCAAGAGGATTTAATTAAGGAAATCATGGAAGATTCGAGAGGGGGAAAGGTGAAACAACCTTTAGGTGAGGAGGAAGAGGACCCATAGTATTATATAACTGTAACCAACCAGGACACTTAGTGCGATATTTCCAAAATCCCTGCACAGCATGTACTTACTATCGGGGCATTAGAACAGGTGACAAACGACTTCCCACAACTGTTGGAAAAATGGCAAGTCAGAGGGGATCAAAACCATAACCCAAATATTCAAAATAAATCCACCGAAATGTAGGATGAAGGACCTAAAATAGTGGTCATTATGCATGGAGGAACCAAAACAGGGATGGATGCAACCAACAAAAATGCACTGATTGAGCAGTGGGTAAAGAAATCAGAAGCACTTACATGAGAATTTGACCCACAAGAAGAGAAGGAGACCTATAAACAAGCAAGGAAAGAAATCTTGCGATAGGATTGGATAGTTTCCACATATGCTATGCCACCTATGGGGCATATGCATCCCACTGAGGATAGGGTCATGATCAAAGGATCACTGGAGAAGGTAAGCACCTGAGGAATTTTTTTGCAAAGTTGCCTAGAGTTGGTCAAAAATGAAAAGGAATTGCATACAAATTATGCTCTATGATTGATCATTGTACTCAAGGGAAGGAAGTCCTTACTAAAAAGAATGCAGTGAGCAAACTACTGTGCAAGAAAAGAACAAATAGAGAATTTAGGTTTAGCACACAAATTGGAGAATATGACATAGACAATGTGATCTTAGACTTAGGGTTCGATGTGAATGTGCTACCTAAGCAGACATGGGAGAAGATGGGAATTTTTTTTTTATCATGGTAACCCATCCAACTGAGACTAGAAAATCAATACAAAATAGTACCTATTGGGATATTAACATGAATACATGTGAATATAGATGGAGTGCACAACATTGCAGATTTTGAAGTTATCGATATTGTGGATGACAACCAACCATATCCAACATTAATGGGATTGGAATGGACCTTTGATAACCAAGCCATTATCAACATGAAAGGCACAAGATGATATTCAAGTTAGAGACCTGCAAGTGACTACACCCCCAGACCCAAACGAATGAAGGAGTTACATAGAACCAGTGCTAGGCAATGAAATCAATCACTTGTACAACATGACTGCAAGGATGGATGATTATGTTAACCCCACTACAGACGAAGCACTGAGTTGGGGAAGAATCAATTCGTGTACATTAGACTTAGAAGTAGGTCTAGAAAACTGGCAACAAAAGATGCATGAAGTCTCAACACGATGATGCGCATGCATGATCATGTCATTACATTGGACTGGAATAGAATTGTGGAACCCACCCAAGTATGACAGATTGACATATGTAACAAATTTTGTACAAAAATTTGAAGCACAAGTACCAGAGAAACATAGGCTACTAGCTATGGACGTTATATTGAAATCCACCCCTACAAGATGGTGGGTGACACACAAAGGAACTAGGGAATATTGGCAACAATGTAGGAGACTAATCCAGATAATATTTAATACTGAAGAGGGAGACATGACATGAATATATACCAGGGAAGGAAACCCAATAGACCATGTTGCATAGTGTGAAAAATCATGGAAATTAATCCCAAGGAAAGAATGGACACACAGGTTTATACATACCATGTATACCATTACAAAGAACCGATACTTATAAATGGAGATGCGTAGAGATACAACAAAATGGGAGTACATAACTCAATGATTCCATGTAAAACTTAACTTTTAGAGTGAGTCATCCCCAATATGTGCAGTGCTACAAGAAATTAAATAGAAAATATTCACTGAAGAAGAAGCAATGGAAGTAATATCCATATGCAGCGCACATGACACCTCGATGACAGTTCACAAGTTATTGGAATGTTATAATGTGATGCAAGTGGATCAAGATGATGAAGATCCTTGCAAAATCTAGTTACATTAAATAGAGGGAGAACGAATAGTAGATGGACTAGAGGTGGAATCTACAACATATGTAGAGCGAGTCAAGACACGCAAAGTTAATATTGGAACAGAGGAATATCCTAAGTTTGCACAGATAGGGGATTAATGGGATGAGGAATTTGTAGAAAAGATAGTCGATCTACTACGTGAATATCAATAATTATTTCCCACGACATTCTCATAGATGAAAGGAATAGTGGGAGAGCTAGGGGAAATGAGGATCCCACTGAAACCCAAAGCTAAACTAGTAAACCAAAGAACCTATAGGCAGAACCCAAGATATAAATACAAATTCAAGAAATAAATATATCGCATGCTAAAAGTAGGATTTATCAAATGGGTTGAGGAATTGGAATGGATAATTCCAGTAGTAGTCCAAGACAAGAAAACAAGGGTATAAGAATATGTGTCGACTTGAGGAAATTAAATGATGCATGCCTGCATAATCCATTCCCAACACCATTTATAGATGAAGTACTGGAAAACTTTGGTGGCCAAGAGGCCTATTCATTCATAGATGGTTTTTTAGGATACCATCATATCAGAATTGCATAGGAGGATAGACATAAGACTACATTCACAATGAAATGGGGAAGTTTTCAATACATAGTAATTTTGTTTGGGTTAAAGAATGCCCCTGCGGTGTTTTCTAGGGTAGTTGTTGTAGTGTTCAAGGAGTTCATTCACACATTTCTCGAAGTGTACTTGGCTGAATGGAATATATTTAGCCTGTTACGAGATCATGTCAAATTGCTACGATTGATGTTATATAAGTGCAGACAAAATCATATATCCTTAAACCTAAAGAACTGTATTTTTTGTGCACTGTTTAGAATATTATTGGGACACGTGATATGCCAAGAAGGCTTGATAGTTTATCCCAAAAATATTTCATTTATTCTAGACTTACAACCACCCACATTAGTCAAACAACTACGTGAGACATTGGGTCATACTGGGTATTACAAGAAATTTATCAAAGGATATGCACAAATTACATTGCTAATGGAAAAATTGTTGAAACAATATGTGAAGTTCCAGTGGAATGACAATTTCCAGAAAGGAATCGACATGTTGAAACATAAGTTAGTAATTGCACCGATATTGATTTTTCCATATTGGAGTAAGGAATTTCATGTACACGTGGATGCATAATCAATAGCCTTGGGTGGGATCTTGTCAAAGCCAGGTGACAGAGAGATAGATCATCCAATCACTTTTGCAAGTAGGAAGCTATCAACAACGGAGAAACACTACACCACAACATAATGTGAGGGGTTGGCCATGGTCTATGCACTGCAAAAGTTTAGACACTAATTACTAGGTTCACACTTCCAGATGTACATAAATCATTATGCACTAAGATATCTAGTAAACATGAAAGTGTTGGGGTGAGGATATGCAGATGGATAATATTATTTCAATAGTATGAATTTGAAGTAGTATTAAAACCAGGTAAAATTAATGCAATACCGGGCCACTTGTCACACATTTTTTCGGGAGAAGAGGAAGGAAACCTGGATGATAGCTTTCCATACACACAATTATTCTTTATTAAGATGGTAGATGATTATTTTACATATATTTATAGTTTTTTATCACATGAATGGACCCTTTAGACATGAAGGTCACGCAGAAAAATAAATTAGTAGTAAAGGCTACAGACTACCAACTAATTACAGAAAGCTTATACAAGTTGGGCGCAGAGAGAATACTACGAAATTGTGTAGTCGAATATGAAATGCCAACTATACTGGAAGAAGCACACGATGGGATATCATGAGATCATTATGCAAGGAAATCCATTGTTCATAAGGTCTTACACGTAGGGCTATGGTGGCCTACACTCCACAAGGATGCAAAGGAATACTTTCAGACATCTGATGTTTGTCAAAGGGTCAAAAAACCCTCCAGAAGGGATGATATGCCATTGAATGCACACTTTACATCACAGGATTTTGATATGTGGGATATTGCCTTCATTGGACCAATTAACCCACCAACAAGAAGATTAGGGGTGATGCAAATCATTACAACAACATAATATATAACTCAATGGGTGGAAGTCACACCAATCCTAGGTTGCAGCGCAGAAACTGTCGCAAACTTTTTGTTCAAAAACGTAGTAAATATATTTATATGTCCTATAACATTGATGAGTGATCAAGGAACAAAATTTATCAATAAAACCATAACATCCCTGATTGAAGAATTCCAAATCCATCACCAGAAGAGCACGTTCTACCACCCATAGGCTAATGCCACAATGAAAGTATTCAACAATGTCCTAGAGAATGCAATAACAAAAATCTGCAACGTGGGAAGAGATGACTGGGAATTAAGAATCCCTATGATATTATAGGCATACACGACAACCAACAAGAAGTTAACAGGAAAAAACATTTCAAGTTGGTCTACATATAGGAAGAAATAATGTCGATGGAATTTATTGTATGAAGCATGTGCATCGCAGCTATCACAGATCTATCAGATTTAGGTGAAATACATGAATGACTATCACAATTGGTACAACTTGAGGAGGATATATTTTCCACAAGGTTTCATCAACAAGTGCAAAAAGAGAGGGAAAAACCATGGCATGACAAACACATTAAGTTAAAAAAAAATCCAAATAGGCGACTTGGTACTACTATATGATAACAAGTTTATGCAGGACCCAAGGAAGTTCCACGTGCACTCATTAGGACAATATGCAATCCAAGGGGTGACAAAGGCAGGTGCTACATAGTTGGAAACACTTGATGGAGTAGCACTGAAAGGAAGAGTGAGCCATATTAAGAGGTATGGCAAGCTACGCAATAGGAAGAACCATGCAAGAAGTAAAAAAAAAAGAGAGACTATGCACAAACATATTGAAAATAGAAATTACACAGGTAGGGGCAACTGCGGAAACCAAAGAAACCCGACGCAAAAATGTTCAAGTATGTGATAGTGATTACACCCTACCACGTGGTGTGATAACTATCAAGTATGAAAAATACATAAATAACAGTTATGGATAGATAAGGACAAGCCCTAAAGCAACATTTATCACAATTCATATAACCCCTACAAGGCCTTGTCATAAAGCTACCATATAGACAAGGATTAAAAGAAAAATGTCGTCGATACACATGATTAGGTGGTAGTACACAACAAAAATATGCTAATGGATTTAGGAATAAAATGCCATTAACACCAACACTTATCACACTACGGGAAAATGAGACAGGCATGAAGGTTAGTGAACAACTGGAAAACAAGGCATAACATCTATCGGGATTTCCAAACACAGCTCATTGTTACTTAGAAATTAAAAGGAGAACCGAGAGCATAGAGCTAGAACGAAACACAAAGAGACAACAAATACTAGAGACAAGATAACTATAGAGATGTTGCCACCCAAATCCACAAGAGAAACATCAATGATACAAAGAAAGAGTTTCACTAGGGATCTCACATTCGAAATAGAGATTGAAGAAAGCCTAGGAGCCTCCTCATCAAAGCTTCCAAGGTTTCCTCATGATTACATACCACCGAAGAAGGATGAAGCCCCACCAGTCAGTTGTAGAGGAATCCATATTACAGGATGGTGACACCAAACATTCCTGAGGTAGTCATCATCGATGATGACATGCTGGGGAAGGTGCCTTAGCTGAAATATGTTGATAATGACATTACCAACATGGAAAAGTTCCCTGAACTTGTGCCCTGTGAATACCTGGAACTCTAAATAGATCCATGGACACAAAAGAGACTACTAGTGGTTAAGGTCTGGGATAGAGGATTGGAGTGCACAGGCCTCCTTAACTTGTTTGACATCCCCCACTTCGGCCACAATAATGAAATCAATGCATGCGTCAAAATCCTCCTATCTTTCATACATGGGGGATACATGTGGTTGGATAGGCCAATTTATATTGATACATACCTTATAACATGAATCACTCGACTTCCCACCCAAGGGAAATACCCTGTAATGCTATTCGTAAACAAGAAGGAATAATGAGCATTGTCGGAGGTTATGCAAAAAAAAATTTGCATGGTGAGAGGGATGCACAGTTTGGATGTGCCAATGATATGCAACCTCATAGTTCGAATAGCCACACAAATTCTATCCTACAAATTTCTTCGGAAATGCCGAAAAGATCAAGTCCCATTAATAGTGACCACAAAGTAATGTGTCAAGGGCACTACAATGAGTTGGGCCCCTTTCTTATTGAACCAATTCCTACTAGACTGCTCTGAAGCCCAAGAAAAAGGGATGTAGTTTCACTACTTTTGGATACTGATCTTAATTTCCTTGATAGCATGGGTAGAGTGGGAGGATGCGCAGTTCTTAGGATCGAGGGGGAAGCCGTGCATAGTGGAAAAATACTATATATGTTTTTTATCAAAAATCAAGAGGTGGTATATGGACACCAATGTAGAGTTTTTTCTCTATGGTGAAATAATTTGACAGACTATCTGGAATGCACTGTGCATGTCATCATAGCTGGTGGAGGCATATGACCTGTTAGCACTCTGTAAATTTTCCCAGAGGTTGACAAAGAAGGAATCTACAAAGGTAACTTTATCCAACGGCTTTTAAAGCTGGGATCTATCCCTTCCAGCTTCAGAGAGGGATCTCTCTATATGATTTAGCTATGTTTTTAATTTAGAAATTAGGCTAGGTAAAGGAACAAGTTGGTTTTGTTGTAAAAGGGTTTATAAATTGGTTGAGACAGTATACACATCCATTGGGCTATGGGGTATGTGTTTAAACAACTATGAGATAAAACCAGAAACGCCAAAGAAAACTTTCACAGGGCGAGATAATGTACTCAACTGGATCTTTTAGTAATTTAAATGATGGACAGAAGAAAAGATAAGAGAAATAACTTTGACTAACAAGCAGTTAAGAATTTCTTAATCGAAGATATTAGAAGATAAACATTTGAATCTTTAGAATCAGAAATAGGGTATCAAAGATAAATCCTGCAACATTACGTTACTCTTCAAGATTAGTTCCAGAAAACAAAATGATTACAGAGAAAGAAAAACATTCAACTCAGAAAATTAACATCACCAGTGAACACACGCAAGAATCCTGTAAAAGTGCCTCCTCTTTATTAATGGCAGATCTTCTTCAAAAATATTACAGTTTGATAGCGATAGGGTGTGCGAATCAACAACCCTCAATACTTCCAGAGTTGAAGTATTTATAATTCAAATTACAAACGTTCCTTTCATAACTGATCAGGACGTGCTCATTCTATTTTTAGTCTAACTGCTTTAACTAATAAAAAACAGTTAGATGACTCAGAACAACAGCATGCGGAACTTCTGGGGTAGGTTGTTGGCGAGGTGCCTTCGCAACCTCTTCTAACTAGATAGGTGAGTAGATTGTGACAGCTCATCTGCAAATTTAATAGGTCACAAAGTTCTTCCCATATGAGATGACTTGGCACTGTGACTTTAAGTAATCTCCGGTACACTTCATCCATGTCTGTATATTTAGAAAATGTAGGCTTAATGAGGAATATATATTTAATCTCGTGTTGGATAATAATATCCAACTGCAGGGCCTCCATGAATGCTTTACCTATGATGCTCCCTTATACCCCTGCAAACTTGGAACTGTCCTTAGACACTTCAGTCAATCTTTTCTTGTAATCAGGGAGTGTCATTAATTTGTCATTAATGACTTTCAGACCAGGTAGGCCTTTCTTTTGGAGAGCATCAATCTTATTGAAGAACTTATGTACTCCCTGATCCATGACTTGAACCTTTTCCTCAAGCTGAAGCATTAGACTTCTCTTGGTTAAAACCCTTTTTACCTCAAGTATAGTCTCTGTTCTGTCCTCGATTTTTAGTTCTTCAAGTTCCTCTTTGGTCTTGGAATTCAGGAACTTGATGATATCATTTGCTTGTGCTGGAATGTCTCCTAGCTCCACTCTGATTTTCTCAATGGCATGTTTTCTCCTCTGGAGCAACTCATTTTGTTCAAACATGATTTGAATCATTGGCCAGATTTCATTGATGGACTTGGTGATGTCTGTCCATACCATCTCTTTGACCTAAGCCAAAGTCTTCCCTGCCATTGTTTTCTTTTGGAGCTGTTGTAACTCCTTCCTGAAATGCTCTGTTACTTGCTTTTCTTTGGATAGGCTTGTTTGAAAGGAAGCTTTGAGATCTTGGAGGTTCTCCACTTCTTTCTTAAGCCTGCTGATTTATGTCTCTTACAGGTTCATTTTCTCCATGGACTTGGCGAGGTCTGTTGTTCCTTCTGGTAGTGACACTGGTGTGGCAGAGGGGATTGTCGTCACTGTTGTTGTGCTCAATTCGGAAATTGGGATAGCACTCAATGGAATGCCTTGCATTGGATTCATCTGCTCTTTCTATTTTAGGAGTCTCTCCATCTCAGCCTCCATCTCTTTTAGCTGAGCATTCTGCTCCATGAGTAACTTTAGCATCTCATCCTTCTCACCTTCCTTTTATGCTATCTCCTTCGCTTGTAAATCCTCTGTGGGTGGGAGTTTCAGCTATTTTATTAAGGATGCGATGTCAGCATTTTTCTTTTTATCATCTCTTCTGCTTATTTGACATTCACAGGGTCATAGTCGATCTTGAGGACCATCTCTTCCAACGTCTTGATTCTGTTGTCTTTTGCGAAATATGACATTTTCTCCAGCTTGAGTTGAGTCTGAGCATTGTTCAATGATACATGAAATTTTGCTGCAGAAGCTGAAGCGTGTGCCAATGTGTGGAAAACCATCTCCCCTATTTGTTTGTGCAGATCCATATGATCTGCCGGATGCACGTCCTTCGATTGGAATTCGAAGGTGGCTCTTTTGTAATCTGAGATCACCTTGGGATCCGGTACCTGTTCTTGGATGTAAGCCATGTGCATCCTACCTTTTTTTGTGTCAAATGCCGAAAGAAGCCTATGCTGAGCTGTGGACGACTGCTTTCAAAACTGGGCATAAGTACTACTAGTGAGAGTCTGGTTCTTCTTCTTAATCAAATCATACTTTTCAAAAATGCCCAACTTGGGCCCGGTCTTGCTTTGCTGAGTATCCAGGGGAGAATCTGTGGATTTCTTCGGTATTGCTGTTGTGATTTCCTTATGCTGGCTCGAACCGAAAGGTGGAATGACCAGATTTACCCCTGTGGTGGCTACTATGGTAGATGGGGCTTCTTGTTCTACTATCGTGCCAGGCGTCGACACTGTCTTTGGCCTTTTGGTGTGCATATGGAACTCCTCTGATGACACCTCTGTTACAGGAGACGACGACTCTTGTCAGGGCCTCTTCTCCTTGGGGACCTGAGGTGTGGTAGTGGGTGTCACACTCGTCGAGGGAACCTGAGGTTCCACTTCAACTTGCTGTTCCATGTCCATCAGAGTGTTGGGCACCCATACTGTCTGATTTGCAAATTTCTCGATCTTTGGCTAGACTCATGAGCATAAGGGACATTCTTATTTTTCACTCTCATTTTCGAAATGATCCCGCATGGATCATAGTGCCAGGTGAAACTCGTAAAGAATTTCATCTCCTTCAACATTCTATCTGCTTCTTCCCCTGCGCCTTGACTATTGCAGATGAAAGAACCAATCTGCCCCTTGATTCTCAATTGCTGCTTCTTTTTTAGGGAAACAAAGTGAATGTCATCTGAATTCATTATCTACCTAATATATTCTAATGCAAAAATTCTTACCGGTACATATTTTGGCAGCTTGTAGGGTGCCAATTCGCACCCGAAAACTCTGATCTCAGTGTGATTCTGATACAGGAACCAGTCTCCTGTCTTGGCATTTTCCGAGAGATGTAGGATTCTCTAGACCTCTTCATTTATTCATGGTTCAGGCCTTCCGCTCAGCATGCTTACCATGGGGTGATAGAATAGATCAATGAAAACCTTGAAGCTATACTCTGTGGAGTTATGCTTCAGAAGAGAAGTCCATGCTGTGACTGGCTGGGGCCTTCCGTCTGCATCCATCTTCTGCATGGAGAAACTGAATTTGTCGGCTTGAAAATAAATGAACATGTACGCCAGTATAGAAGAATATATAAACATCCCCTCTGTACCAAAATTCATGAACTGTTCGTGAATACTGTCGGCCAAGAAGGTGTTGTAATTGAACTGCATTGTGGGATTTTCATCGTTTGAGAAAATGGACAAAAAACCCAGGATGGGCTCATCTACCCATTGGTCAGAATAATAACCAAGCAGGGCACAAAGGCAAGAAATGATTTGGTTTCCTTTGGTGGAGAACATGGATGAAGGGTAAGGGGGATTTGTGGAAGGTAATTGGGCGGAAGCGGGAAAGAAAAGCTCGAATATCTGAGCTCTCTGAGGAAAAGTCATTTTCTGATATAGCTCAGTGAGGATTTGTAAATTGAAAGGGGACGCAGATTCAGCACGGGGAATTTTCATCATCTGGTCAATGTCTTCAGGGGTGATGAAGAAAAGGACATCTCCATATGAAGAGACGATGGCCCTCTGGTCGGGGATATAGTGGGCTTGGCATTTCAACACAAATTCAGGAAAGTGATGTATCTGGGGGAAAATATACAGCAGAAAATTGGACTCCCAGAGTCCAATTTCGTCGCTCTGGTCCAAGAACACCTCTCGTAGCCACGACTGGAGGTCCAAAAAATCGAATTCGCAAATGGTATCTGCGATCAATCGATCTTTATCAACCAAGGGGATTTTTTCCAGGTCGACCTGAGGAGGAAGGAAAGGATTCTCTTCTCCTTCCGCTTGTCTTGGCTTTGACACCATTTCAGCAATAGTACCTGCAATAAAAAATATGTTAGTGGGGTCGACTGGCTGTGGATGAAGGTGGTGGAAAAGCAATGGAGGCGTAAGAGTAAAAATTCCTGGTGCGATGGAAAAATAGTGAATGACGAGGGAGAACGGTAATTTTATTTAAAACTGGGTCGGTTGGACGCGGGAAAATGGTCGGCATGACAACGGGTATGTTATCTAGTTATTAATGGACAATGGGCCACTTGGGGGTGACATGGCAGGTGACGGTGGCCAAATTATACGGATGGGTGACGTGGAGGCTGGTGATTGGAGGTAAAAGTCGCCAAAAGGGGTTGTTCATGAGTGAGGGACTTAGGTACTGACAACAGGGACTGACAGCAGTTATGGGATGTGACACGACCCTGAGAGCAAGTGGAACAAGTGGGCTCAGTGGAGGATGACGTCTCAGAGTGATGGAGGCTGTTAGATGGCATATAGGGATAGGATTTTCGGACCAATAGGACAATTCCACATGTAACACGGGACCCGTCGAAAGGAATATTCGTTCTGGACCCCCCCCCCCCTTTGGTTAAAAGTAGAACACTAGGGGGGGTCCAAAATTCATTGTGAGCTGTATATCTGCGCGCTTATTTCATGGTCGCAGATCTTAGTGCGCTCCTTAATACTCATTCCGAACCCCCCCCTCCATTATAGGCAGAACGGATAGGGGGGTCCAAAATCCAATGTGAACTATAGATCTAAGCGCTCCTCCCTGAGCTGTCTAGATGAGCGCCCATGTTATTACCAATTCCGGACCCCCCCCCTCGGTTAAAGGTAGAATGGTCGGGGGGGTCTGGAATGCGCTGTGAGCCATAGATCTCAACGCCATGATCGAGACCATTGATAAGTGTAAGAAACATAGGCTGGGAGCGGAGAAATATTTACTTGGGGAAAAACTTAGGATATAAAACATTTTTTGGGTTTTTCCAATTTTTCATATCTACACCACCAAGGGGACTTCATCTAAACTATTCTAAGGCAATGGAGACATGGTGTAGCATTTTCATCAATCTGGTTTCATGGGTGGTGAAGCAAATAGAGAAACTAACCTACATGCTAACCTATCTTCCTAGGACTATTAACCCAGATTAAACTGTTGGGTTAAGAAATTACTCTACCTAAGGGCTACCTGACCAGGATTAGACAGTCTGGTCAGATTTATTCACTAATTTAACCTAGGGGCTA
>ML785007.1:1195698-1257113 GCA_009831015.1 Picea engelmannii
TGACCAGGATTAGACAGTCTGGTCAGATTTATTCACTAACCTAGCAACATTAAATTTAAAAAGAACTTGGCCATGCTTGAAAGGTATGGCCAAGTTACTATTATTGCATGGGGCTTTTCTTTCAATTCTTTTATGCCCTCTTTTCTTTTTCTTTTTCTTTTCTTTTTCTTTTCTTTCTTTTTCTTTTTTTTTTCTTTTTCTTTTACAAATTATTTGAAGAATGAAACATCATTTGTCAACAAATCACTAGATACATATAATATCCATAATATCCAAGTCATCGGATGATTCCCATCATTTATGGGGTGATAACAGCGGCTCCACCTGGGGATGGTACTTGCCCTGTTAAGTGCCAAGAATCCTGGTTCCTGTCATTCTGAACAAATCTGTCTAGTAGCCTTTATTGGTTTTATTCTCAAAAATGGAAAAACAGTGATCATCAGCTTAGGGCCTTCTCTTCGGGCTTCAACCAACTGACTAATGTTCCATGCTCAGAAAAATGCAAGTAATAAATGAAAATTAGAATGCTATATACAGTGGAGAGTGGAAAAATCAAATCTTCTACTGAGGAGGTACATAATGTTTCAACATCCTGCCATTCACTGGTGCTCCTGGCAGATCTGACCCATCAGCATTGTTTAACAAAAATGCATTGTTTCCTCTGAAAGATTGGATCATATATGGCCCTATCCACAGATGGTCAAATTTCCCATGCTTTCCCTTGTCCTCATTCCTGGAATCCCATCTCAACACCAGATCTCCCAGCTCAAAATCATCCTCCTTGGTTCGTTTGTCAAATATCTTCTTGATGTTCTCTTGGACGACCTGTTTTTGTTGAAGACATCTTCTCTAGTCTGCTGCAAATGAATCATCGGATTGATTTTTCTCTGGGAGTCATTTGGCTCAGCTTGTATATCCTGAAGTAACTTCATGATAGGGACTCCCAAAGAAGTTGGGAAAATAGCCTCTGTACCATAGACCAACTGGTAAGGGGACATACCAATCGACCTTTTGGTGGTCAGTCTATCTGCCCATAAAGCAAATACCAACTTATCGTGCCATTATTTTTTGTTTTCCTGCAATGTTTTCTTGATGATATTTACCAAAGTTTTGTTTGAAGACTCCGCCAAACCATTTCCCTGAGGGTAGTAGACTGTGGAATGCCCCAAACCAATGTGGTACCGGTTGCAGAAATCTATGAGTTTCTTCGATCGAAAGGCAACTTCATTGTCAGTGATAATCTTTCTAGGACAACCAAAACGAGATAAAATATTGTTTTCAAGGAATTTTATAATTACTGAGTTAGTAGCTTGCCTGCTCGGTATCGCTTTGATCCACTTGGTGAAATAATCGGTGGCCGTGAGAATCCACCTATGTTGGCCTGAAGAAGGAGGGTGAATTTCTCCAATGAAATCGAGTCCCCATTGTTGGAAAGGTGCCTCAACTGAGATTGGTTTCATAGGTAGAGGAAGGAGTTTCCTTTTCCCTTCAAACAATTGACACTGGTGACATGCTGTTACTTTCTGATGTACATCTGTAAACAGGGTGGGCCAGTAAAATCCAGCTATGAGTATTTTGTTGGTTGTAACCTTCCAGTTCAAATGTCCACCACATTCTCCTGCATGAAACTCTTGCAACACTTTATCAGCTTCATCTTTCAGTAAACAATTTAAAAGAATACCTGCAGTGTCTTTCCAATACAAATTTCCTTCTAGAATACAGAATTTCAAAGCCTTCAACTTTAAAAATATAGCTTTAGTCTTAGTTAAACCACGGGGAGCTTGTAAATTTTGTAAGACAAATATAAGGTCTACATACCATGGAGAGTTGAGAAATACCTCTCTAACGTTTGGAGTCGCCATCTCGCCTTGTTCATCTACCACATCTAGAAAATTAATGTCAAGAGCCTGGAAGTTAGATTCAGCCATTAATTTAGCAAGGCCCTGGCCTTTGATTAATTTTGTGGGCTTAATCTCTATGTCGTATTCTAAAATGACTGCAATCCATTTTCCCCTTCTTCGATCAGGGTTGTCCTGTGTCAAAATATCCTTAACTACCGCATTCGAAACATAAGCTATGGTGTGTGAATGGAGAATGTAGACCCTGAAGTCCTTTATGGATTTTACCAAAGCAAAATCTTGCTTCTCCATGATATTGTAGTTCAGGGCAGCATCTCTTAATGCTTTTCTGAAGAAATCTATGGGTTGTTCATACCCTTCGTTGTTCTTCTGCAGTAATACCATTGCTATAGTATGTTCATAGGCGAAGGAAAAAAGATAAAAATATTTAGTGAAATCGGGACTGATCAGAACTGGGGCCTCTGTGAGTGCTCATTTGACTTGTTCGAAGGATTGTCTGGAGTTAGAGTCCCATTTAACTTTTACATCTTTTTTAAGCATATTTGTTATGTTTCTGAGGAGTTCGGCCAGATTGGGAATGAATCTTCGTAGGAAGTTAATTTGTCCGATAAAAGACTATAGTTCCTTGAGGTTTCTTGGGTGTTCTACCTTTAATATGGCCTCTATTCTGCTGGGGTCAATTCTGATTCCATCTTTAGAGATGATATGTCCCAACAGTTTTCCCTCCTCTAACCCGAAAAGACACTTCTTGGGATTTAAAGAAATCCCGAACCTCCTACATTTCTCAAAAACTCGTCTAAGGTGCCACAGGTGTTCATCATCTGTTTTGGAAAACACAGTCACATCATCTAAATAAACGACAATAAACTTACCTGCTTCCTCCACGAAGGCGATATCCATTGCCCTCTGAAACGTGGCTCCGACGTTCATCAGACCGAAAGGCATCTTCACATACATGAAAGTGCCCCATGGTGTGGTAAAAGCGGTTTTATCTTGATCGTCTGGGTGAACTAGGACCTAGTTGTAGCCCGAGAAACCATCCAACAGAGATATCTGATTGGACCCAACCACCCTTTGCAGGAGGTGGTCCATTTTCAGTAATGGTTAATTATCTTTCAGGAATACTTTGTTCAGATTTCGGAAATCAATACAGAGCCTGATTTCCCCGGTTTTCTTCCGTGTAGGGACTAAATTAGAAACCCACTTAGAGAAACGTAGAGGGATGATGATCTTGGCATCATATATTTTCTTTATTTCTTTTTCTATCAAAGGGAGAAACTTGGGATTTATCCTCCTAAGTTTCTGTCTAAATGGTTTTTGATCTTCCTTTATGGGAATCCTGTGTTGTATGATGCTAGTATCATAGGATTTTAAATCTTCATAGCCCCAGGCAAAAACATCTGAATATTCTTTGAATAACTCAATGTATTGGAGATTTTGTTCTGGGGGTAAAGATTTGGAAAGTTTGACCATCCTGGGCTTCTCTTCAGTCCCTATGTTACAGTCCTCTACTTCTTGTCCATGTGCCTCAATTTTGGGTTTCTTAGCTAGATCATCACTATCAAACAAGTCTTCTAAAGGAACAAGACCTCTAGGAAAAATATTTCTTTTCAATTGTAAAATGTCAACATCCGATTCATCATTCCCTGATTCTTCTGATTCTACGATATTTACACTATCACCTTCAAAATCCAAACTATTTACATTTTCATCTTCATTATCTACATCTATATTGGTACATTCAAAATCGTTTTTACATTGCAGAAAGTCATCAATTTGATCATCGTTTCCAAACACTTGCCAGTACCTGATATTTTCTGAGACTGTAGGTCTGCATTTCACTTCAACAGTATATGGGTGAGTCGCGTGGAAGGGGATCTTACAGGTGGCTGCTGACGTAGCTAATCCATCAGCCAGGATATTCTACCCTCTCGGCATTACCTGCAAGTCAACTTCGGTAAAACACCTCAAGGCATCAAGAACAACATTTTTGTAGGCTCTAAGGCATGGATGTTTGGCAGAGTACTCACCTTTGATTTTCTTGATTATTAATTCAGAATCACCCCTCACCATTATCTGCTTGGCACCAACTTTTTTCAACAGTTTCAGGCGGAGCATTAAAGCTTCATACTCAACAACATTATTAGTGCACTGGAAATTTAACTTGTAGGAATGATTTTCTGAGTACCTGTTTCTGCGATTATGCAGCCAGACTCCAGCTCCTGCTCCTTCTTTACTCACGGCTCCATCAAAATCCATACTCCAGAAACCAGTGGGTAACTCTTCAGTTATCACGTTCTTCATTTTTGCTACCCCACCGATTTCTGGACCTTCATCTTGACCAGATAGGTCTTCCATCAGTTGAGTGTCTTGCTCTTCCGTATCCCCATCAGTGTACAAGATGAATGAATCTAGATCAGAATGTGCAGAGTAAAGGGGGTAATTGTGAGGTTTCTCTTGGCTATTGGCCATGTACTTCATCAGTGTTTCTCTATATAACCTTCTTTGTTGCCCAAACACTGGGATAGTGGCGTAAGACATATCCAGCTGCAGGGTTCCTTTCAACTTAGCTCCCCAAGACCTGGAGAGCAACATTCCATACTTAGGCGGGATGTCTGCAACCACTACGTCCATTACCATGCTTTTTGAAGGGATCTGAACTAGGGTGATGCATAGGTCTTTGATTAAACCAATACATTTGACTTTGCTGGAGTCAAATGAATGTAAATCCTTGTATGGTCTGGTGACCTCCAGTCCCAGATTTTCCATTACTTCTTTAGGCATCAGATTATGTGAGGCACCCGAGTCCAGCATAGAATTATGTAATATCAAGTCGTGTATGTTTAAACTAATGTAAAAGGGAGCTACATCACCGGTATCATCTCGACCGTCTACTTCAGGTCCGAAGAGAAGTTTGGGATGATCGTCAGTAAGGTTCACAGTATCTGAATGAGTCATTGATCCAATAGTCAAGGCCTTGGTGCCTATTTTGGGTTCAATGGCCAGTGCTTTTATTACCTGTGAACGATACCTGTCTCTGGTCATCAACTCTGTATGTGGGATGGAAATTTTTATTTTGGCCAATTCACCCTCCAGGCTAAAGGGTGTGAGAGTTCTACCTTGGTTTATCATTTCTGGCTTGTCCATTATATTCTTTGGCTCAAAAGTACTCCGTGGGCTAACAGGTGACACCTCAGTCTGTGATGGTCTTTTTAAAATGGTGATGTTTTTCTTTATGGGAGCGTCTACTTTACTCTTCTCAGGGACTTTCTCAGCAGCAGTTTTCTCTGAAGTATTCCCGGTAGGTGGCTCAGGGGTCTCCTTGGTTTCAACTACCTTCTTAGTTTCCGTGACCTTCTTGGAAGAAGTCCCTTCTGTCTTCGAACTTCCTTCTGTCTTCCTGCTACGCAGGTTGTACTGCCAGTGTACCTCCAGAATAGCATTCTCAAAGGCCTATTGTCCAACATCTTCGGCTTCTTCACTTACCTTTATTTGATTTAGCAGAAAGAGTTCCTGCTCTTCTTGAGTAAAGAAAATGGCCTCATTGTCGTGAATGCCCATGAGGTTGATGTGTGTGTCTTCTAACTCTTCAATCATTTCATCCCCTTCATCAGCGTAGTTTTCTTGTAGAGGAGGCATGATCGGCTGATCGGGACCTCTTTGATCCCTCTGATCTCTTTGATCTCTTTGATCTCTTTGATCTCTCTATCTTATTTGAGGAGGGTTTCTTCTAAAATTGGGGTTTCGAATCTGAGGAGCATGTGTGTTGTCTCTAGGAGGATTTCTGTCTGAAATACTCATTCTTTCCATCAATAGTTCCAATGTTCTGACCACATAATCCAATTTGGAATCGGTGGTTGACGTGGAAGGTTCTTCTTTGATCGTGACTCTCCTCTTTGACCTATGACGGGCCCTTTTTGCCAAAAGATTGGCCTCCACACTAATAGCACTTTTATGCATGTCTTCTAGGGTGGCAACATTTCTTTCTCTTAACTGGTAAGACATGTCAGCATCAAACCCCTCAGGAAATTTAATCAATGCCAAACCCTGTGGAGGTTTAATTTCAGCCGGGATAGCATTGTACAAATTATTAAAACGGATGCAGTAGTCTTGTACCAACTCACCTTGATTTCTTCTTATGGTCTCGTATTCTGATAGTATTTGGAGAGGGTTTTTCTTTACCTCCCATCTATCAAGAAAACTTCTATGGAACGCAACAAGGTCAGGTATTGAGGCGGCGGGTAAATCTTTGAACCATTTCTTTATGTCTCCTGTCAGACTTTGGGCGAACAATCTCATTTGGACGTCAACTTCGTCGACTTCTTGCAAATCAAAGTAGTCATTCATTTTGTCCACATGTTGTTGGGCGTTTAGAGGTCCGGTTGCTTCGAACTGTGGAAGTCATGTTTGGTAGTCTTGGGGCATGGCATGAAGCGGCGCAGCCAACACCAAAGGAGCATATTGAGCTGCCATGATGGGTGGAGGAGGTGGAAAGACAACCTGGATGGTTGGAGAGGTAGCGACTAAAGACGAGGAAGAGGATGGACTGGGCGGTACTGAGGTAGTGATTTGTATTTTAATCGTGGGAGACAAAACTTTGGGGGTTCGGGGTTGCAACACAATTGGGTCAAAAACAAGTCTAGTCACAAAAGTTTCAGACCGTGTTCTAACCAGGCTTCGGGTTGGAAAGGTGTCAAGATCAAGGTTTTGAGAGATATCTGGTTTTCCGGAAAAAGGAGGAAACTTATGCCGGGAGGTATGACTCACTGAATCGACTGCTAAGGTTTTTCGCCTGAGCAACTGCTCGGGGTTATCTAACACTATCGCGTGTTTCGGGTTTGGATGAGATCGAGTATGAACTTTCTTGGAAGCCAAAACTATTTTTGGGTTTTTATAATATATATTTTTTAATTTTGCCAGTCTGAAAATAATATGCACAAAGTCTAATCAACCTCTAAACATTACTTTCTTCTCAAAGTTTATCATTCCTTTAGGGGAAAGAAAACGTGAAATTATCAATTTTAGTTCTTCCCCAGTATGGTCGCCATTATGTTAGCACTCTGTAAATTTTCCCAGAGGTTGATAAAGAAGGAATCTACAAAGGTAACTTTATCCAACCGCTTTTAAAGTTGGGATCTAGCCCTTCCAGCTTCAGAGAGGGATCTCTCTATATGATTTAGCTATGTTTTTAATTTAGATATTAGGCTAGGTAAAGGAACAAGTTGGTTTTGTTTTAAAAGGGTTTTTAAATTGGTTGAGACAGTCTACACATCCATTGGGCTATGGGGTCTGTGTTTAAACAACTATGAGATAAAACCAGAAACGCCAAAGAAAACTTTCACAGGGCGAGATAATGTACTCAACTGGATCTTTTAGTAATTTAAATGATGGACAGAAGAAAAGATAAGAGAAATAACTTCGACTAACAAGCAGTTAATAATTTCTTAATCGAAGATATTAGAAGATAAACATTTGAATCTTTAGAATCAGAAACAGGGTATCAAAGATAAATCCTGCAACATTACGTTACTCTTCAAGATTAGTTCCAGAAAACAAAATGATTACAGAGAAAGAAAAACATTCAACTCAAAAAATTAACATCACCAGTGAACACATGCAAGAATACTGTAAAAGTGCCTCCTCTTTATTAATGGCATATCTTCTTCAAAAATATTACAGTTTGATAGCGATAGGGTGTGCGAATCAACAACCCTCAATACTTCTAGAGTTGAAGTATTTATAATTCAAATTACAAATGTTCCTGTCATAACTGATCAGGACATGCTCATTCTATTTTTAGTCTAACTGCTTTAACTAATCAAAAACAGTTTGATGACTCAGAACAACAGCATGCGGAACTTCTGGGGTAGGCCATTGGCGAGGTGCCTTCGCAACCTCTTCTGACTGGACAGGTGAGTAGATTGTGACAGCTCATCTGCTAATTTAATAGGTCACAAAGTTCTTCCCATCTGAGATGACTTGGCACTGTGACTTTAAGTAATCTCCGGTACACTTCATCCATGTCTGTATATTTAGAAAATGTAGGCTTAAGGAGGAATATATATTTAATCTCGTGTTGGATACTAATATCCAATTGCAGGGCCTCCATGAATGATTTACCTGTGATGCTCCCTTGTGCCCCTGCAAACTTGGAACTGTCCTTAGACACTTCAGTCAATCTTTTCTTGTAATCAAGGAGTGTCATTAATTTGTCATTAATGACTTTCAGACCAGGTAGGCCTTTCTTTTGGAGAGCATCAATCTTATTGAAGAACTTCTGTACTCCCTGATCCATGACTTGAACCTTTTCCTCGAGCTGAAGCATTAGACTTCTCTTGGTTAAAACCCTTTTTACCTCAAGTATAGTCTCTGTTCTGTCCTCGATTTTTAGTTCTTCAAGTTCCTCTCTGGTCTTGGAATTTAGGAACTTGATGATCTCATTTGCTTGTGCTGGCATGTCTCCCAGCTCCACTCTAATTTTCTCAACGGCCTGTTTGCTCCTCTGGAGAAACTCATTTTGTTCAAACATGATTTGAATCATTGGCCAGATTTCATTGATGGACTTGGTGATGTCTGTCCATACCATCTCTTTGACCTCAGCCAAAGTCTTCCCTGCCATTGTTTGCTTTTGGAGTTGTTGTAACTCCTTCCTGAGATGCTCTGTTACCTGCTTTTCTTTGGATAGGCTTGTTTGAAAGGAACATTTGAGCTCTTGGAGGTTCTCCACTTCTTTCTTAAGCCTGCTGATTTCTGTCTCTTACAGGTTCATTTTCTCCATGGACTTGGCGAGGTCTGTTGTTCCTTCTGGTAGTGACACTGGTGTGGCAGAGGGGATTGTCGTCACTGTTGTTGTGCTCAATTCGGCAATTGGGATAGCATTCAATGGAATGCATTCCATTGGATTCATCTTCTCTTTCTCTTTTAGGAGTCTCGACATCTCAGCCTCCATCTCTTTTAGCTGAGCATTCTGCTCCATGAGTAACTTTAGCATCTCATCCTTCTCACCTTCCTTTTCTGCTATCTCCTTCGCTTGTGAATCCTCTGTGGGCGGGAGTTTCAGCTGTTTTCTTAAGGATGCGATGTCAGCATTTTTCTTTTTTATCATCTCTTCTGCTTCTTTGACGTTCGCAGGGTCATAGCCGATCTTGAGGAACAGCTCTTCCAACGACTTGATTATGTTGTATTTTGCGAAAGATGACATTTTCTCCAGCTTGAGTTGAGTCTGAGCATTGTTCAATGATACATGAAATTTTTCTGCAGAAGCTGAAGCGTGTGCCAATGTGTGGAAAACCATCTCCCCTATTTGTTTGTGCAGATCCATCTAATCTGCTGGATGCACGTCCTTCGCTTGGAATTCGAAGGTGGCTCTTTTGTAATCTGAGATCACCTTGGGATCCGGTACCTGTGCTTGGAGGTAAGCCATGTGCATCCTACCTTTTTCTGTGTCAAATGCCGAAAGAAGCCTATGCTGAGCTGTGGACGACTGCTTTCAAAACTAGGCATAAGTACTACGAGTGAGAGTTTGGTTCTTCTTCTTAATCAAATCATACTTTTCAAAAATGCCCAACTTGGGCCCGGTCTTGCTTTGTTGAGTATCCAGGGGAGAATCTGTGGATTTCATCGGTATTGCTGTTCTGATTTCCTTATGCTGGCTCGAACCGAAAGGTGGAATGACCGACTTTACCCCTGTGGTGGCTACTGTGGTAGATGGGGCTTCTTGTTCTAGTATCGTGCCAGGCGTTGACACTGTCTTTGGCATTTTGGTGTGCATATGGAACTCCTCTGATGACACCTCTGTTACAGGAGACGACGAATCCTGTCGGGGCCTCTTCTCCTTGGGGACCTGAGGTGTGGTAGTGGGTGTCACACTCATCGAGGGCACCTGAGGTTCCACTTCAACTTGTTGTTCCATGTCCATCAGAGTGTCGGGCACCCATACTGTCTGATTTGCAAATTTCTCGATCTCTGGCTTAGACTCATGAGCATAAGGGACATTCTTATTTTTCACTCTCATTTTCGAAATGATCCCGCATGGATCATAGTGCCAAGTGAAACTCGTAAATAATTTCATCTCCTTCAACATTCTATCCACTTCTTCCCCTGCGCCTCGACTATTGCAGATGAAAGAACCAATCTGCCCCTTGATTCTCAATTGTTGCTTATTTTTCAAGGAAACAAAGTGAATGTCATTTGAATTCATTATCTGCCTAATATATTCTAATGAAAAAATTCTTACCGGTACATATTTTCGCAGCTTGTAGGGTGCCAATTCGCACCCGAAAACTCTGATCTCAGTGTGATTCTGATACAGGAACCAATCTCCTGTCTTGGCATTTTTCGAGAGATGTAGGATTCTCTGGACCTCTTCATTTATTCATGGTTCAGGCCTGCCGCTCAGCATGCTTACCACGGGGTGATAGAACAAATCAATGAAAACCTTGAAGCTATACTCTGTAGAGTTATGCTTCAGAAGAGAAGTCCATGCTGTGACTGGATGGGGCCTTCCGTCTGCGTCCATCTTCTGCATGGAGAAACTGAATTTGTCGGCTTGAAAATAAACAAACATGTACGCCAGTATAGAAGAATATCTGAACATCCCCTCTGTACCAAAATTCATGAACTATTTGTGAATACTGTCGGCCAAGAAGGTGCTGTAATTGAACTGCATTGTGGGATTTTCATCGTTTGAGAAAATGGACAGAAAACCCAGGATGGGCTCATCTACCCATTGGTCAGAATAATAACCAAGCAGGGCACAAAGGCGAGAAATGATTTGGTTTCCTTTGGTGGAGAACATGGATGAAGGGTAAGGGGGATTTGTGGAAGGTAATTGGGCGGAAGCGGGAAAGAAAAGCTTGAATATCTAAGCTCTCTGAGGAAAAGTCATTTTCTGATATAGCTCAGTGAGGATTTCTAAATTGAAAGGGGACGCAGATTCAACATGTGGAATTTGCATCATCTGGTCAATGTATTCAGGGGCGATGAAGAAAAGGACGTCTCTAGATGAAGAGACGATAGCCCTCTGGTCGGGGATATAGTGGGCTTGGTATTTCAGTGCGAATTCAGGAAAGTGATGTATCTGGGGGAAAAGATACAGTGGCAAATTGGACTCCCAGAGTCCAATTTCGTCGCTCTGGTCCAAGAACACCTCTCGTAGCCACGACTGGAAGTCCAAAAAATCGAAGTCGCAAATGGTATCTACGATCAATCGATCTTTATCAACCAAGGGGATTATGTCCAGGTCGACTGGAGGAGGAAGGAAAGGATTCTCTTCTCCTTCCGCTTGTCTTGGCTTTGACACCATTTCAGCAACAGTACCTGCAATAAACAATATGTTAGTGGGGTCAACTAGCTGTGGATGAAGGTGGTGGAAAAGCGATGGAGGCGTAAGAGTAAAAATTCCTGGTGCGATGGACAAATAGTGAATGACGAGGGAGAACAGTAATTTTATTTAAAACTGGGTCGGTTGGACGCAGGAAAACGGTCAGCATGACAATGGGTATGTTATCCATTTATTAATGGACAACGGGCCACTTGGGGGTGACATGGCAGGTGACGGTGGCCAAAGTATACGGACGGGTGACGTGGAGGCTGTTGATTGGAGGTAAAAGTCGCCAAAAGGGGTTGTTCATGAGTGAGGGACTTAGGTACTGACAACAGGGACTGATAGCAGTTATGGGATGTGACACGACCCCGAGAGCAAGTGGAACAAGTGGGCTCAGTGGAGGATGACGTCTCAGAGTGATGGAGGCTATCAGATGGCATACAGGGATAGGATTTTCGAACCAATAGGACAATGCCACATGTAACACGGGACCCGTCGAAAGGAATATTCGTTCTGGACCCCCTCCCCCTTTGGTTAAAAGCAGAACACTAGGGGGGGTCCGAAATTCATTGTGAGCCATAGATCTGCGCACTTATTTCCTAGCCGCAGATCTTAGCGCACTCCTTAATACTCATTCCGGACCCCCCCCTCCATTAAAGGAAGAATGGACGGGGGGGTCTAGAATCCAATATGAACCGTAGATCTAAGCGCTCCTCCCTGAGCCATCCAGATGAGCGCCCATGTTATTACCAATTCCGGACCCCCCCCGGTTAAAGGCAGAATGGTCGGGGGGGGGTCCGGAATGCGCTGTGAGCCGTAGATCTCAGCGCCATGATCGAGACCATTGATAAGTGCAAGAAACATAGGCTGGGAGCAGAGAAATATGTACTTGGGGAAAAACTTAGGATATAAAACATTTTTTGGGTTTTTCCAATTTTTCATATCTACACCACCAAGGGGACTTCATCTAAACTATTCTAAGGCAATGGAGACATGGTGTAGCATTTTCATCAATCTGGTTTCATGGGTGGTGAAGCAAATMGAGMAACTAACCTACATKCTAACCTATCTTCCTAGGACTATTAACCCAGATTAAACTGTTGGGTTAAGAAATTACTCTACCTAAGGGCTACCTGACCAGGATTAGACAGTCTGGTCAGATTTATTCACTAATTTAACCTAGGGGCTATCTGACCAGGATTAGACAGTCTGGTCAGATTTATTCACTAACCTAGCAACATTAAATTTAAAAATAACTTGGCCATGCTTGAAAGGTATGGCCAAGTTACTATTATTGCATGGGGCTTTTCTTTCAATTCTTTTATGCCCTCTTTTCTTTTTCTTTTTCTTTTCTTTTTCTTTTCTTTCTTTTTCTTTATTTTTTCTTTTTCTTTTACAAATTATTTGAATAATGAAACATCATTTGTCAACAAATCACTAGATATAGATAATATCCATAATATCCAAGTCATCAGTTGATTCCCATAATTTATGGGGTGATAACACGACCAATTCGTAGAATTTCATGCGGATAGAAACCACATGTATATAAAATCCAAGAAGGATCCATGGAATGAATGAGTCCAAACAAATTATAAGATAACCGAGGAAGACATCCATCTGGTCATGCAAGATTGGGAACCAAAATAGAAAATACCAGTAGAAGGGGACGCGATTGTGCAGGAGGGGAATGATACAACAACACAACACATAGATGTAGAAATGAACCCTCCAGGAAATGGAACAGAGGGCACCGATCAAGGAAATGATATAGAGGAAGAACTATAAATAAGGCCAATTGATTAACCTCCACAACCCTTACATAAAACAGGAAGGAAATGGTCAGACCAGAGCACACAGTCAGTTGCATGGAAGATGAAAAAGGTTGGAAAGACTCAAGTCGTCTATGACCTAACAGACGATGAAATGGATAGAATTGGATAAAAAATAAGGGATTTCGTGAAATAAGTCCTTGAAGAGACAACCAAGCAATAAGAAGTGCTTCAAATGAAGGTGTGGGATCAATTATCGAGGCTACAATAGTTACTAGAGACAGTCTGATTGGCACCGGCACCAGGAGCAGGCAAAACCCAACAAGGCATAGAAAGGGAAGTATGGACTTGGGTATCAGAATGCAGAGTACTCAAAATATTGATACAAATAGTCGGGTTACCATACCCCAAAGTACAGGAGACGCTACAAGGACTTAGTCACGTGGACCTCTTTGTGTCCTAGATTCCAATGGAAATATTACAGGACTTGCACACAAGGATAACACAAGAAATACAGTGTAGATAAAATACACCACTACGCTACAGGAAAAGTGCGTAGTCAAACAACGTGTGGAACTCATAGAAAAGGTGAAGAGTGAAGCAGAAGAATAGGAAGAGAAATACAACATAGAAAAGATTGAAGTGGAAGGAAAGGATGAGAAAGCCTTAAATGATAAAGTTGAGGCTGAAACAAAGGTTGATAAATCCTTGAAGGAGAAGAAATAAGTTGAAAAAATATCGTAGAAATTTCACACAACTATCCAAGAAGTATCGATGGTCGTAGAGGCCATAGTCAAAGAACAATTAGGAAATATTAGAGAGGCTATATAGGGCCTTCGCATAAATATCATAGAATTGGAAGTGTGCAAAAAACTGGGGAACCTAAGAAAACCTAAGAAAAAGGAACCTTAATATGAAAAGGAGCGAAGTTAAGAAAAAATAGGAGTGATAGTAGCAGTGACATAAGCAGGAGAAAAGAGGAATTCTCATGAGTTATTGTGATTGTAGGATGTTATTTGTAAATAATCCATGAATGTCAGCATAGGAATGTATATTGAACATCTATTGTAGCATAGAGCACAACTAGAATGCCATAAATATAATAAAGAAGAAAATATTTTGTGGACATTGCTGAGGAGGGGGTGAACCATAGTAACTCTGTGTCAAATTATGTTGTTGAATGGTTATTAATTCTTGTATTGTGTTAATTCATGTATGTATGGTGTTATCCCCTTCATTTACTATGGATGAATGTTATATTTACTTATATTGTTAATAAATTCGGGAACAATAGCTTAATTGTATGTTCAAACTCCTAAATGACAATAATAAAGACTGATATGCATATGGAATTAAATAATGAGGTCAAGTTAACTAGGATCTAGTGTGTGAAAGGATATTGTAGGTATGACAAAGAGAACCTCCCTTATTTCCCTCACCGCTACATAATCTTGGTTCCTGCAGTTCCCATCACAATAATTCGGGTGAGACTTTTCCTACTTGCAAGTGATGCAAAAAGGGACGGTATTTATAGGGTTTTATTAGACTAATTATCTTGAACCGGGGTCTTGAACCTTCCTACACGCATGCCAAAAATTTTCAAACCTGAACTCCCACTTACTCCATTGCTTGAATTATTGCTAAATGTTTACTACATATCAATAAGAAACTCCCAGTGAGGAGATGTCTAAGAAATCAATATTTGTTTGAATTTACTTATGCATACCATTGCGGTACTTCAAATATAGGTTCCACTTAGAATATTTGGTACCCAACTTTGAGCGCAAGGTATGAAAAATGTTAGTGTACTCTAGCACCCTCTAGTCTCTTTTCTGACATAGAGTCATCCATCTCATGTACCAGCCATCATAGTTTCCAACAGGGTAAAACTCCTCCTTGAGGGCATCTACAAAGTCTTCCCAAGTGATTTCTCTCCTAAATGGCATAGATTCATCTGCAATGTACCTCTCCTAGTAACCTTCCCACAAAGATTTGACATGCGGAATGGATTTTAGGAGTGCAAAGGTGATCTTTTGGCTCTTGGAAAAGTTTTAGACATAACAATAACCTTCTAGTAGATTCAACCATTTTTCTAGAGAATCTACATCTTTGGCCTTTAAATAAGGGGATATCAAAATTGAATTGTACCTTAAAGGGTGCCACACCTTCGAAATGGTTGTTTGTGGAAGATGTCTCGGCTACCATCAGTAGTTGCTAAAGGATTTGAGAGAAGTTGTCCATCATCTTGTTCATTTGCTGCATGAGGAATCCATTGAGAAACATCTTGAATGGATCTCATGCTCCGTCATCTCTCTTTTCTTCCACTATGGGAGGTCGCTTGGGCTGGCAAGAGTGTTTTTCCTTAAGAGAAACTAGCGCAAGACCCAAATCTATATACCCTGACCTAGTTGGGGACATGCTTTGAGAAACAAAAAGGAGAAGACTACTCTGATACAATTTATTTGGATTATGTTGAGAACGAAATGAAGGCAGAGATATAACAAAGAAACAACAAAAATATTGGAAGAAACACAGTAATACAATTGAACTTAGATTTTATTAATGAATGGAATACAAATACTGTAAAGTTCAAAGCACACAAAATTTTTAGAATGGGTTAGATTATCTCTAAAGAGAAATAGATGTTGGCTATTCTTCATTCACAACAATATTTACATCACACATCATTGCATGCTTAAAGTACCTCCCTCGCCTCAATTATATACGAGAGAGTGAAAAGAGAATAATTCACATAATGGATGTAGGATAAATTGGTCTAATTTTACAAAATTCCATAGGCATGCAAAACACTAGGACTTCCCCAGAGGTCATCCATCCCAATACTACTCTATCCCAAGCACACTAAACTACAAAGTTCTAATGGAATCTAGTTCATTAACATTGTAGGAAATACATTCCATTACAAATGGAGATGGAATTACATTACATTCCCCATAAAAAGGGTGAATGTCATGGTTTATCAAAACTAGAAGCTTGGAAATGTTGATTCAACGGAGAAGGTGGATGGCCACCAAGATCCACCTGGATCATTCTCATGAGCCATTTTCAACTCATTCTCTAAAATAGATAAAAAATGCTCTTACATTTACATCCCCAACGAAATGATTTCAGTTCCATATGGTTTTATCATAGATCAAATAATTATGAATATAAAACTCACAAAGTAAATTTCTTCTCTTCTATGGACTTGATAAATACATATTACAACATGTCCATATAGTACTTTTTAAATCCATAGGCCTATTAGAGATGATTCCTTCTATCTGAAACCTTAACCATTTTCTTTCATATACAATGCATAAACTAGTGAAGGTGACCTGCGTCTCAAGGTGTTTGATACTAACTCACTAATTTTTATTATTCTTTGTTTTAAGTTTTCAATTTCTTCATCTTTTTCATTGATACATTTTTGTTTCTCCGTTATTTCCTCTTTTAGATGATCATGACTCTTTTCTACTATTTCCAACTTTCTATGATGAGTATCCAAATGAATATACTCCTATTTATGGGATTCTACCAAGTGTTTCCATGTATCGTTTTCCAAACTCAACCCTTTTACTTGCTACCTCAATTGTTCAATTTCATCTTTCTCTACAGTTAATCCCTTGAGTTGTTATTTTAATATTTTGATCCATATTTATGAGCGGAATGAAATAAAACACACATCTATAACATTAACACAGATATACAGAGAACAATAACAGATATACTGTGGAACTTAACTTCTATTCAATAAACAAATATGTTGAAACTGTAAAATGTGGAATGAAAAAAAGCTTGCTCGAATGGTGGTAGCTAATCTCTGAGAAGAGATGTGTAATCTATGTGCATTCATATAACCCTAGTACAATGAGGCCTATAGGCCATTTTAGCATCAAGAATTAAACAAAAAACCCTATACATCCAAAAATATAACCCTAGGAGATGAAGCGCCAAAATTCATGTGGGCTCTGATGGGGTAAGTCGGTACATCAACTTCCTGGGGTCATAAATTTTGCATATGATCTTTGTTTTAGGTGCAGGATATCCCATTGGAAAGGTATATCTGAAGAATATAAATTATTCCATCACACTTTGACTCTGTCTATAGTGTGATTTTGGCGGGCCCAAAAACCATTGTTTAGGACGTCAAAACAACCCCGTAAGTTTAGGACCCAAAAATCTATAAAAAAACTACCAAGATGAAAAATATAACTACCAAGATCAACATTGTTTGTGAGCCATATGGAAGAGGTGAATGGCCACCAATATCCACCTGGATCAATCCTCCCTCCTTAGGAATAAATTGTCTCGATTATGTTGATTTCCCCCATCAAATGAGGAAATTTTTGTTGAATTTGGCCCTGGGTGAGCCACTTTCCTTCGTGCAGGAGCTGCCCTGCTTTGACAATTTGATAAAGATGAAGCTTATATTGGTGAGTTACCTGTTGGCATATTTTATAGGAAGAGTGTGCTTGTCATTGAAGGTAAGAACAACAACGACGATGGAAAACATGAAAATCATAAGCTCCGGAGGAGGATCGAACAATAAGCAGAGATCAAAGCTCGGAATAAAAAACGTAATCTCAGGAGGAGGAGTGAACAATATGCAGAGATCCAAGATTGGAAGTAAAAGAATAATCTCAGGGTGAGAAGCCTCAACAACTGTCCAGTCAAGAAATTTATGGTTTTGATCATCTCATATAACAGACATCGGTCATATGAGTGACCGTGGGCTTGAGGACCATTGGAGGAATATGAACGTCGGATATACAAGCCAAATCAATGGCAGGGATGAATTGCGGGGATCGAAAGAAGAATTAAACATCTTGCTAGTTCCAATCCTGCAATTCGTCTAGATCATCAGATCTCATAGACTCTGATATTGATGATTGTGGTTGATCCAACAAGCGATCAGATTAAGTTGGATTGAGTTGTGACCATCGGATGTGCAATTGCCAAATCAATGACAGTGATATATTGCGAAGATCGAAAGGATAATTAAATATCGTGCTAGTTCCAGTCCCACAATTATTCAGGACTGTTAGATCTTATAGCCTCGAAGATCGAAGATTGTAGTTGAATCACCAATGACACACAACTTCAAATTGTAGAGTTTTTGTGATGAGTTAAATCACTCGCAAGTTGTGTTTCCACAACCATCCTTGATCATTGATCTTCTTTGAGAATATTCACAACCGTCGGATCACTTTAAGTGGAAGGATAGGATAAGAGGGGATAAAGGGTTGAGAATTTTATTATCCGAATACCTGTCAGCCGTCGGATCATTTTAAAGTGGAAGGAAAGGATAAGCGAGGTAAAAGATCTGAGATCTCATTTATGAAAATTTTCGTCAGCCATTGGATCATTCTAAGTGAAAGGACAAGATAAGATAGAAGAGTTGCATCACAGACAAATCGAGCCATGGATCCAAGATCATGATTGACGAAAAACATTTAGTTCGGGTATAAAGATGCAAGGAGGTTAACCTCCGAAAAAATCTCGCTTCATATTTTTCAGTTTGAGATTTGAAAAACCCGAAGCCCAGAGAGATGGAAATCCAAAATGAATAAGGACCATCGGATCTGGAGAACATACAATGACCATTATATTAGGGATATCTACGTCAGCAGATCACGTTAGTATACCACGTCAGCAAGGACGTGTGGCAGACCACATCAGCAAGGACACAAGTTATCTTATCTGAAAGATCACTTCAGGTGTACTCTCAACCGTTGATCATAGTACAGTGGAAGGATAGTGTAAGTTTGAGAATTTGAAATATTGAAGTTCCGAAGGGAGAAGTTCCAACAACCATCCATCTCAATGTTTCATTAATCCCTAGCCGTCGGATTGAACAATGAAAGGATGAGTGTAAGGATCAAATATGACCATTGATTTGTTTCCATGAAATAAACCGTTTGATCTTATTGAAAGGTCAAATTTCCAAAGTGAATGAGGATCATTGATCTGAGAGGGACACGTGTCAATGGATTGTCAACTCCAGAAGTTTGGCGTATGGGAAAAGCGAGGTATGATATTTGAAACTCTCGAAGCCCAAATCACGAAGTAAATCTCAATAGTTGATTTAGGAAGGGTAGATATGATCTGCAAACTTGAGTGGACAGATCTGAACCGTCAGTTCAGGAGAACTATCAAGATCATGAGATCGATGGTCCCATTGCATTGTTGGGCCAGAACATGTTCGTGTCTTAATTTTTCGTGAGCGGGCTACAATCGAAACCATGGTTTTGGAGAAAGGACGCATGGAGGCTCGTAGTGAATTACGGGGTGAAAATCGGGTTTCCCTCAAACCACCTTTGGCCATGCCCGCAATCGAATGGTAACATGATAGCATCATCCATGGTCACATCAGTGGAAGATAAGGGAAGGAGCTAACGCTTCCAGGCTCCACCTCAGAGTATAATACAATGACGCTGATCAAACCGAAGTTGATCAAAGGGTTGTTGTTTCATCTCATGATTTATTGATCAGTTACGATTCAGTTACACTAACTAAATCATTGTTCCTAGGTGGCTGAATCATTGTTCTTGAGAATTGGAATCATGGCTCTTGAGAGTTATGAGATTCCTGACATTGATCGTTGGATATGTAGAGTGTAACGGATGATGAGAGCATGAATAAAATAAATATGTTGAGACAGAGGAAGGATGTTGTTTCTCGGTAAAACAAGTTGGACTATATGTAATCAAGTAGAGAGCATGAACAATGTGTGAGAGATGCAGAGATGAAGAACACAAGCTGGAAAAAGCAGAAATGGTGAAAACAACAGACTATATGAGAACCTAATAGCATGATAAGAACAGAGGAAGAGAAGATGGAAAAAAAAACAAGTGGAGCTGAGCATGAACAGACAAAACCATACCAGAATTGCAGAACAGAGAAGCACTGGTGAACATTGAAATGTTTGTATTATTGTAAAGTATTATTCAAGCAAAGTTACAGAAAATAGGGTGGTGGGGTGGTGCTAGGGAGGACTGTTTTCCTCAGAGTTTCAAGTGGGTGCTTGAACACATGAATTTGTATCTTCCATCTGGTTGCAGCTAAAAAAACTAGGGTGGTAGGGTGGTGCAAGGGAAAACAACTATTCTCTTTTATACAGGTTGGTTCCTGTGTGACTGGAAGTTTGTGCTTCCATCCAGTTGGTGATGGAACACTCAGAGAGTTGGTGCTTCCTTCTAGTGGGTGCTATAGAAACTAGAGAGTTGGTGCTCTCAGCAAGTTTCATCTTTCTAAAGAAGAGTTTGTAGCCTCATTTTGAGTTGGTGCTCAAAGAAAGATGATGTACAAAACTTAAAAGACTGCCTATCATTCCAAGAAGAAGAGGTTTTCTCCCTTTATAGTTTTCCTCATGAATATATGTCTCTGTGTATATCATGTTTGTGATGATGTTTATTATTTATGTTGTTCATTACTTGCATAATATTGATGATCACTTGAAGAAGGTTTATAACATTTTAATAGGCATAAAACTTTTTAAGCATGGTAACAATTGATTCACGCCCCCCTCTCAGTTGTCTTAGTATTTCCAACAATTGGTATCAGAGAGGGTTCCTTTTATTTAAAGGTAGATCATTAAGACTAAACATGACAAGTCGTGAAGTAACTTCAACCAATAAGGCTCCCTTGTTCAATGGAACAAACTTTACCTTCTGGAAAGTTAGGATGAGAACCTACATAATGGCTTTAGGTGCAGATGTGTGGGATGTGGTAGAGACTAGTGCAGATGTAAAGCCAGATGTACTAGCTAACAAGGATGACAAGCTAGAATTCAGGTTCAATGCTATGGCTATGAATTCTATTCTGAGTGGGCTTGCAGAAGTAGAATTTGTAAAAGTTATGCACTTAGAATCTGCCAAAGAAATATGGGACAAACTCATTAGCAGTTATGAAGGTAATGAGAAGGTAAAGGATGTCAATCTTCAAACCTACAGATTACAGTTTGAACAACTAAAAATTAATGAGGATGAAATAGTTAATAAAGTTTTCTTAAGAGTTGAGGAGCTTGTGAATGTCATGAAGGGTCTTGGTGAGAAGATTGAAGACTTTTTTTTAGTTCATAAGATTTTAAGATCTCTAGCAAATAGATTTAATCCAAACGTTTCTGCAATAGAAGAAATGAATGATCCTAAGACTTTGTATATTGATCAACTTCTAGGAACTCTAACTTCTTATGAAATGAGGATTAGTAAGGATAAACCCACCTCTATAGAAGCATCATTTAAAGAAGATAAGAATGAGGATTCTGAGCCTGATGAAATTGAAGCAAATTTGTGAGAAGACTAAAGAAAGGATCAAGAAAATACCAAGGCAAGATTCCCTTCAAATGTTTTAACTGTGGAAATATAGGTCACTTTGCATCTAAATGTCCACACAATAAGAAGGACTAGAACTCTGAAGGTGAAGAGAAGTACAAATCCAAGAGATTTGGTAAAAAAAAAAGTTTATGTGTAAACAATGATGACTCTTCAAAAGACACAGATAGTGATTCTTCCTATGGAGATAAGATTAATGAATTTGTTCTTATGGCCAAAGAGTATTATGAGAATAAAATCACAGGAAGTGATGTTAATGATGAAGAAGTTGTGGTTGATATGGAAGGCGAACTAATCAGTGATTTAGAAGAGATTGACAGACTCAGACTTAATATGAGAAAACAAAAATAGTTGTTGGTGCAATTTGAAAAGAATGGTAAAAAACCTGATGAAGACTTTTCCCTACTAAAAGTGGAGTTAGAAGAGGCAAATAAAATAGAGTACACTCTGAAACAACAATTATTAGAGAAGAATCCAAGATGCGAAACCTTCGAATAAGAGGTAGTTAAAACCAGAAAAGAGATGGAGAATTTTAAAGCATCGTATCTCCAAAATCTTCCAAGAATTAAAGCCTCAGCAGAACTAAATGACATTCTGAGAAAACAAAAATCTCCCTTGTTAAAGACTGGTTTAGGCTATGTAAGTGGATCAAGCAACAAACAAATAGAAAGAAAAGAGCCAGTAAATATGATCAAGTTCCAAGTCAGCAAACAATCAAAACATGTGAGTACTCTTCCACCAAAAGCTAATAAAGACAAGATGATCCCTGATATAAAACAAAGATATTATAAGATGGAGCAACAAATGTCAAGAAGAAGTCCATCCTTCAGGTACCAAAATTTCTTCCATGGTTACTTTTTTTACTGCTCTAATTTTGGTCATAATATTGCAAATTGTCAAATTAAGTTTAGAGACATGCAACTAAGGAGATCAAGAAATAAAAATTCTTTGCAACATAGAACTAAACATCCAATGAGTAGACAAAGTTTCACCAATCACTTTGACCTATTGAACAATGAGCTCAAATGTTATAACTGTCATAACTTCAGCCACAAATCTGCAAACTACCATCTAAAGAATCACAAATCAGATCCAAGGATAAAACCCTTAGCTAGAAATTCTAGCACATGGAAAAAGAAAGATAGTGAAAAATGTGGTCTAGTACTTTCAGCTCAAAAACAAAATAGCCCCTGGTATATAGATAATGGATGTTCCAAGAACATGAATGGAGACAAGGATAATTTTTTGTCTATAAGTAAAAGCAAAATAGGAAATGTGACCTTTGGAAATGATGAACCAGGTAAAATCAAGGGTAAATGGATGGTGAGTTTGAGTAATGGAAAAGGAAAATCCCAGGATGTTTTGCTTGTAGATGGGCTGAAACATAATTTGATCAGTGTAAGTCAAATGTGTGAAAGAGGATGTGAAGTGGTGTTTACTTACAAAGATTGTAAGATAAATTGTGTAAACTCGGGACAAGTGGTGGCTAAAGGCATAAGGACACAAAACAATTTCTATGTTTTGAAAGAAGAAAAAGAAGAATTTCACTTAACCAAGTATGATAAAAGTTGGTTATGGCATAGGAGACTTGGAAACCTAAATTTTGATTATCTAGTAAAACTTAGAAACAATGGGGAAGTAAAATATCTTCCAAAGATATCAAAGCCATATGATTCTATATGTAAACCTTGCCAAATAGGAAACCTTATCCAGACACGGTTTAAATTTAAGAACTTTGCATCAACAGAGAAACCACTTGAGTTAGCACATATGGATTTATGTGGACCATCAAGGAAGGAAGGAATGGGAAAATAAAATTACTTCATGTTGATTGTTGATGATTATTCTAGACTTGCATGGGTTGCCTTTATGAAAGAAAAATCTGAAGCATTTGAAAATTTTGAAAGTGTTTAAGGCTCTGACTAAGAATCAAACAGTAAAAAGACTGAAGGCAGTAAGGTCTGATAGAGGAGGAGATTTTAGTTCAAGGGAATTCAAAGAGTTTTGTGATAAACATGGGATCAAAAGAGAGTATACTATTCCAGGGACTCCACAACAAAATGGAGTAGTTGAGAGACAAAATAGATCAGTTCAGTAGATGGCAAGATCAATGATGAATGAAAGGAATATTCCTCAGACATATTGGGTAGAATAAATTCATGCAACAGTACATATTATTAACAAATCTCATCTCAGGACATAAAGTGACAAGACTCCTTATGAACTATGGTTTGGAAGACCTACTTCAATCAAGCATTTTAAAGTTTTTGGGAGTAAGTGTTATATCAAGAATAATGATGAAAATCTTGGCAAATATGATGACAGGGCTGATGAAGGTATATTCTTAGGGTATGCTACAAACAATAAAGGATACAGATGCTATAATAAGAGGTTGCATAAATTGGTTGATTGCATTGACATAAAATTTGATGAAGAGATCCCGGTACGAGATGTAAGTAGTGTTGAATCAACAACATAGGATATATTTGAAGTTGAGGATGAATAGGTCCAAGAATCATAAAAATAAGACTCTGAGTTAGATGAAGATACAAATACTCATGCAGACTCAAATCAACAAACAACATCAAATCCTTCCTCCAGAATTACTCAAAAGATTCATCCTACAAGTCAGATAATTGGGGAGAAAGACACAGGTGTACAAACCAGGAGAAGGATAATAAAAGAAACTGAGAAATCACATATAACCTTCATATCCATGGTGGAACCCAAGAACTTTAATGAAGCTAGTGAAGATGTAGATTGGTTAAAATCAATGAACGAGGAACTGGATCAAATTGAGAATAACAATACTTGGGAGCTTGTTCCTAGACTTGCATATAAGAATGTAATTGGATCCAAATGGGTGTTTAAGAATAAAATGAATGAACAATGAAAAATTGTTAAGAATAAATTCATATTGGTCTGTAAGGGGTATGCACAAGTTGAAGGACAATATTTTGATGAAATCTTTTCACCAGTAGCAAGATTGGAAGCCATCAGAATATTTCTTGCCTATGCATGTCATAAGAAATTTAACATATATCAGATGGATGTTAAGTCATATTTTCTTAATGGATACCTAGAAGAAGAAGTATACATGGAGAAACCTGAAGGATTTTCACTGACAGATAATCTTGACTATGTCTGTAAGTTGAAAAAGGCATTATATGGACTGAAATAGGCACCATGAGTCTAGTATTATAGTCTGGACAAATTTCTACAGGACAAAGGGTTCAAGAAAGGTTATGTTGACAGTAATCTATATATTAAGTCTGAAGGTGATGATTTAGTAGTTGTTTTGGTTTATGTAGATGACATTATTTTTGGATGCAGTAATGACCCTTCAGTTCAATGGTTTGCTAATTCAATGCAGACTGAGTTTGAGATGTCCATGATAGGAGAACTATCATATTTTATTTTTTTATGAATCAATCAAAGTTTTGCAGGGATATTTATCTCTCAAGAAACGTATTTGAAAGAGATGTTAAAGAGGTTTCAGATGGAAGATTTTACACCTGTGAGCACACCTATGGAAGTTGGTTGAAATCTCAATAAAGATGATATTTCACCTGATGTTGATCAAAGAACATATCGATCAATGATAGGAAGTCTTATGTACATCATATCTTCTTGTCCTGATATAATGCAAGTTGCTCGAATGGTAGGTCATTATCAATCTTCTCCTAAACAAAGTCATTTAGCAGCTATCAAAAACATATTCAAATATTTGAAGGGTACAATGACTTATGGTCTCTGGTATCCTAGAAATCAAAATTTTCAATTAACTACATATTCAGATGTTGATTGGGAAAACGGTTTAGATGAGAGAAAAAGCACCAGTGGAGGTGCATTATTCTTAGGTGATTCGTTAGTAGCATCACTTAGTAAGAAGCAAGGATCTATATCATTATCAACTACAGAGGCAGAGTACATTGTTGTTGCAAATTGTTGCACTCAGATCTTATGGATGATACAAACTCTTGCAGATGTGAAGGTAACTTATACTGATGCCATTCCACTTCACCATGATAACACCAGTGCCATTAGTGTCTCGAAGAATCATATATCCATTGAAAGACTAAGCATATACCAATAAAGTATCATTTTCTCAAAGTGCAAGTTACAAAAATAGTTGTTCAGCTAAATTACATTCCAACCACAGAACAAATTGCAGACATCTTTACTAAACCCCTAGCCAAGACACCATTTGAATATCTCTGTCAGAAGTTGGGTGTCATCCCTTCTCTCAACTGAGAGAGTCCATCCTGTCAGGGGGAGTCTCTATTGGTTGAATATATGATACCTCTGAAAAGTAATGCAACAGCTCAAGGGGAGAATGTTTTCTTTGACATTGATGTCAAAGGGGGAGAAAAGGAGTGGTCTAGATGCTACAATTGGAGATCTAAGCAGCCTTTCAGGGTTTCCATCAATCCCAAAAGGGGATATTGTTGACATATTTTACAGGAAGAGTGTGCTTGTGATTGATGGCAAGAACAACAATGATGATTGAAAATATCAAAAGCATAAGCTCAAGAGGAGGAGCGAACAATATGTAGAGATCAAAGCTCGGAATAAAAAATGTAAGCTCAGGAGGATGAGCGAACAGTATGCAGAGATCAAAGCTCTGAAGGAAAAGTGTAAGCTCAAGGTGAGAAGCCTCAATACTCGTCTAATCAATAAATTGACGGTGTTGATCGTCTCATATAATAGATGTCGGTCATATGAGTGATCGTGGGCTTGAGGACCATTGGAGGATTGTGATCGTCAGATTTGCAAGCCAGATCAATGACGAGGATGAATTGTGGGGAGAGAAAGAAGAATTACACATCTTGCTAGTTCCAATCCTGCAATTGGTCTAGATTGTCAGATCTCATAGACTTGGATATCGACGACTGTGGTTGATCCAACAAGTGATCAAATTAATCTAGATTGATTTGTGACCATTGGATGTGCAATCGCCAAATCAATGACAGGGATAAATTGTGGAGATTGGAAGGATAATTAAATATCGCACTAGTTCCAATCCCTCAATTAGTCAGGACTGTCATAACTTATAGCCTCAAAGATCGATGATTGTGGTTGACTCACCAATGATGCACAACTTCAAATTGTGGATTTTTGGTGATGAGTTAAATCACTCACAAGTTGTGGTTCCGCAACCATCCTTGATCATTGATCTTCTTCGAGAATATTCACAACCGTCAGATCACTTTAAGTGGAAGGATAGGATAAGAGGGGTAAAGGATTGAGAATTTGATTATCCGAATACCCGTCAACCGTCGGATCAAGCCTAAATTCCTGTCAGTCCTCGGATCATTTTAAAGTGGAAGGACAAGATAAGCGAAGTAAAAGATCTGAGATCTCATTTATGTGAATTTTTGTCAGTAGTTGGATCATTCTAAGTGGAAGGACAGGATAATCTAGAAGAGATGCATTGTAGACAGATTGAGCCATCGATCCAAGATCATGATCGACGAACAACATTTAGTTCGGGTATAAATATGTGAGGAGGTTAAGCTCCAGAAAATTCTCACTTCAGATTTTTCAGTTTGAGATTTGAAAAACTCGAAGCTCGAAGAGCCAGAAATCTGAAATGAATAAGGACCATCGAATATGGAGAACATATGATTACCGTTAGATCAGGGAAATTAACTTCAGCAGATCACATCAGTAGACCACGTCATCAAGAACATGTGGCATACCACGTCAACAAGGACATGAGTCGTCCGATCTGAAAGATCACTTCGGGTGTATTCTCAACTATTGATCATAGTACAGTGGAAGGATAGTGTAAGTTTGAAAATTTGAAATCCCGAAGTTCTGAGGGGAGAAGTTTCGACAGCCGTCCATCTCAATGTCTGATTAAGTCCTAGCTATCAAATTGAACAATGAAAGGATGAGTGTAAGGATCAAATTTGACCATTGATTTGTTTTTGTGAAATAAACCATCCGATTTGGTTGAAAGGTCAAATGCCCAAAGTGAACGATGACCGTTGATATGAGAGAGACATGCATCAATGGATTGTCAACTGCAAAAGTTTGGAATATGGGAAAAATGAGGTCTTATATTTGAAACTTTTGGAGCCCGGATCACGAAGTAAATCTCAGCCGTTGATTTAGAAATGATAGATATGATCCATAGACTTGAGTGGACAGATATGAACCATCAGTTCAGGAGCACCTTCAAGATCATGAGATTGAGGGTCCCGTCGCATTGTGGGGCCAGAACATGCTCGTGTCTTAATTTTTCATGAGCGGGCCGCAATCAAAACCACGGTTTTGGAGGAAGGACACGTGGAGTCTCGTAGTGAATTGTGGGGCAAGAAGCAGGTTTCCCTCAAACCACCTTTGGTCATGCTCACAATCGCATGGTCACATGATAGCATCGCCCATGGTCACATTAGAGAAAGATAGGGGAAGGAGATAACACTTCCAGGCTCCACCTCAGAGTATAATCCAACAACGCTGATCAAACTGAATCTAATGGAAGGGTTGTTGTTTCATCTTATGATTTCTTGATCAGTTACGATTCAATTACAGTAACTGAATTATTGTTCTTGAGTGGCTGAATCATTGTTTCTAAGCGTTCTGAGATTCCCGACATTGAGCGTTGGAGATGTAGAGTGTAACGGATGATGAGATCATGAATAAAAGAAAGATGTCGAGACAGAGGAAGGTTGTTGTTTCTCGATAAAACAAGTTGAACTGTATGTAATCAAGTAGAGAGCATGAACAGTGTGTGAGAGATGTAGAGATGAAGAACACAAGATGGACATAGCAGAAATGGTGAAAACAACAGACTGTACGAGAACCTAAGAGCATGAGAAGAACAAAGGAAGAGAATATGGAAAGAAACAATAGGTGGAGCCGAGCATGAACAGACAGAACTAGACCAGAATTGCAGAACAGAGAAGAGCTGGTAAACGTTGAAATGTTTGTATTATTGTAAAGTATTATTCAAGCAAAGTTTTATAAAACAGGGTGGTAGGGTGGTGCTATGGAGGACTGTTTTCCTCAGAGTTTCAAGTGGGTTCTTGAACAGAGGAAGTTGTAGCTTCCATCTAGTTGCAGCTAGAAAAACCAGGGTGGTAGGGTGGTGCAAGGGAGAACAATTGTTCTTTGTTATACAAGTTGGTTCCTATGTGACTAGAAGTCGGTGCTTCCATACAGTTGGTGCTGGAACACTAAGGAAGTTGGTTCTTGTTACACATTATTTTCTTCATCCTTATGATTGTTAATGATGTAAACCTATTTGTTGCCTTCAGAGGGGTCAGTGGCTTGAGTTCCTGAAGAGAGAAGGGAGAAGAACTTTTCCTGAGAAAAGAAGTTGCATTTTCCTATGTAAAAACCTTATAAAAAAGGAAGTTCGCAGGTTGCTATATAGGCAGGGTATGAGAATGACCAATTCTCACAGGTTTCACTATAGCCAGGGTGCGAACAGTTCGCAGGTTGCTCTATAGCTAGGGTGCGAGAATGCCATCATGTGGGAAAAACGAGCGTTTTCTCGAATCTTCTAGAAGGAGAAGCTTCTGTGGTGAGGTGGCATCCGAATGGTTTGGATCTTACTCGCCTTCATGATTTAGTGGGATCATCCTAACCTCCTCACCTTATCCTCTTCAACTTATAAAAGGAGAGGAGTTCTCATGGAGAAAGTTAGCTTGAGCTTTTGGTAGCTTGTGGGTTCTTCTTGGTTCTTGAGCTTGTTAGCTTTGATTGGCTTGGAATTATTAGCTTGATTGGAGTGGCTTTAAGATTTTCTTTGTCAAGATAGATTGTGAGTAGTTATCAGATCCATGATCTTAGAATCCTTGGAGCAAGAAGTGTGTGGGGAATGAAGGAAAGTTGGAAGGGACCTTACGACATCAAGGCCAAGGTTGTAAGTTTCACTTTCTATTAATATGATACAGTAATATGTTTCTTTCCCATAAAGTTAGATCTACTTTATTGCATAACTCCTTGATCATATGCATAGATTAGCTATTGAATATATAGGATTGCTTTCACTTTGGTTGGTTTGTGCTGTTTTGATCTTGAATGCACGAGAGAGCTGGAGCGAAACATGAGCAACACAGATTAAGGAAGCGATTACAAGGTATTTCTCTTATTCTCACTTCCAATTTAATTCAATAGTTAGATCTAGGGAAAGCGATATATTCTGTCCTGTTTTGTTCTAGATCTAGGTGGATCTAGGGAGATCGGTTTGTGTCCACACTTACGGATTAATCCTGAAACAGTTCTTCCTTCTAGTGGGTGCTAGAGAAACCAGAGAGTTGGTGCTCTCAGCAAGTTACAGCTTGCTAAAGAAGAGGTTGTAGCCTCATTTTGAGTTGGTTCTCAAAGAAAGATGATGTACATAACTTAAAAGACTACATATCATTCCAAGAAGAAGAAGTTTTCTCCCTTTATGGGTTTCCTCATGAATATTCATCTCTATGTATATCATGTGTGTGATTGATGTTTATTATTTCTATTGTTCATGACTTGTATAATATTGATGATAACTTGAAGGAGGTTAATAACATTTTAATAGGTATAAAATTGTTTAAGCACAGTAAAAACTGATTCACACCTCCCTCTTAGTTGTCTTAGTATTTCCAACATTAGCTTGACCTATATTTTCATGATATGATCAGTGGATGCATGTTCCATGTAATAAGGGTTTATTTCTATTGGTTTCAATTTTTTTTCTATCTCCGAGGTGTCCAATAAAAGTGGAAAGTATGGCTAAAGGAGGTCCACAATAAACATTGGGTGCAAGCCAAGGAAGGGGGGAATGTTGAGCTCAAAATAATTTTCACCCACAACCTTGGTGATGGTGTAAGGTCCATATCAGAGTGGAAGAAACTTTAAGTGGGTTCCTATAAGGATTTATTTCTGCAAGTGCAACCAAACTTTATCTCCCATATCAAACTTGTGTGGCACCCAATGTTGATCATGGAATTGCTTGTACTTGGCATTGGAATTATGTAAAATATCTTGAACCTATTGGTAGATGTGTTATACTCATTCAATGAAACATGTGGCTTTATCAGCTTCGGTTTTCACATGGACGATTCTTCCTGTGTGGACTCAAAGGGTAGTGCAACATCCATGGGATCCAATGGTTGAAATCCCAACCCCACCTAAAAGGGGATATGGTCAGTTGATCTATGTATGGCTCTATTGTAACTATGTTGAATAGAGGGAAGAATCTCATCCCATGTGCATGGATGCTTGGAATTGTACATGCGAAAGATATGCATGATCATCATGTTGATGACCTTGGTCTAGCCATCTTTTTTGGGGTGGAAGGTCATGGATTTGGTGATATTGGTGTCCCACTGTGACCATAGGCTCGACCAGAATGTGCTAAGGAACTGGTTGTCCTAATTTGAGATGATTTTTTGTGGTATCCCAAAATGTACCCACACTCATTTGAATAAGATCTTGCTAGCGGCCTCTGTTGTGATGCTTTTGTTGTGGGCGTCCAGAATCGCCATCTTGGAAAATCGATCAACAACCACGAAAAGAAAGTCATTTCCATGCTTGGTTGAAGGAAGGCCTGAAATGTAGTCCATTGAGATGGATTCCCATGTCTTTTTAGGTGAATGGAGAGGGGTGTACATGCCTTGTTTCTTAATGGTCGGTTTGGAAATGACACAGGCTATGAAATACTTGATATACTTGATGACATCCTGTCGAATTTTAGGCCAATAGAAATCTTGTTGCACCACTGCCACTGTATTTTCTACGTCGAAGTTTCCTTCCAACTAATTGTAGTGAGCTTCACAAATCATATTTTCTTTCTCTCTTGATGGAACACAAAGGTGGCCTAGATGGCACAACAATCCATCCTATGGATGAAAATCAATGATAGTTTTGTTTGTTTCCAACTAATGGTAGGTAGTGGCGAAGTCAGGATATCTCTCATAGAGTTGGGGCCATCTGAAGGTCTCATGTCTGCAGGAGTGTAGCACCATGTTTAGTGTGGAAATTGGAGGTCAGCTGAGGTAGTCAACGACATGTTCAGTTCTCCTTGTCTTATACTTGATGTTGAAATGGAACTGTTGTAAGTATGTGGACCATTTATGATGGTGGTCATTTTTCAATTTTCCTTATGTCTGCATGGAATGTAGAGGCTTATGATCAGTGTGGATGATCGTCTCCTTCCTGAGAATGTAATTTCTCCATTGGCGATAGCCATGTACAATGGAGTACATTTGTTTTTCATAAGTGGGGTACTTATCGATAGTATATGATATCATCTCACTATGATATGCCACGTGATGTCCATGCTAAGTGAGAAATATGCCCACAACATATTCTGAAGCATCTGTCTCAATCTCAAAAGGATGTTGCAAGTTGGGCAATGAGAGCACTATGGTTGACCATAAGAATTTCTTTAAATAATCATATGCTTTCTATTATGACTAGCCCCACTTGAATTTTTCCATGCCACCACCCCTGGTCACTTGGCTAAGAGTCCATGCAATGTGGGAAAGTCCCAACACAAACCTGCATTAGAAATTGGCAAGGCCTAAGAAGATCCAAAGCTCAGTAAGTGTGTTCAGGGATGACCAATCATGGATGACCTATATCTTGGCCAGATTGACATGCACCCCATGCTCATAAACAATGTAGCCTAGGTACTATATCATGTTCATGTCGAAGGATCATTTTTCAAAATTTGCATATAGCTTTTGTTTTCATAGAGTGTGCAGAAAATGTTGAATATGTTGCAAGTGTTCCACCCAATTCTTGTTGAATATGAGGATGTCATCCAAATACACCACCACAATAGAATTAGTGAAAGGATGTAGGATATCATCCATCATCCTCATGAAAGTTGTTGGGGCATTTATCAAGCCAAAGGGCATGATCAACCATTCAAAAATACCTTCTTTGGAATTGAAGGAAATATTGCATACATCAGTCTTCTCTATTGGGACATGGTGGTAGCCGGACTTCAAATCAATATTATTGAAGTATTTGGTCCCCTTGAGCTAGTCAAAGAGATCATGGATTCATGGAATTGGGTACCAGTTCCTGACTGTGATTTTATTTAAGGCTCAATAATCAATGTAGAGTATCCAGGTCCCATATTTCTTATACTCAAGCATGATTGGGCTTCTAAAAGGTGATGAGATTGGGAATATTTTCCCCTTTTCAATCAGATCTTGGATCTAGTGCTTGAATTCCTCATTTTGTGATAGAGATCAATGATAAATTGGCCCATTGGGTATCAATGTGCAGGGGATCATATCGATTGAATTCTTGACCTGACAATGCAGAGGTACCCTAGTGGGTGAGGAGAAGATGCCTTTGTATTCTTCCATGACCTTATTCACTTTCTTATTCTGTGTGGAGAGACTTGTCATGGAGGCCATGGATGTGGCTTCCACCTTCCACTTGTTGAGTAAAAGATATGAAATGATCTTACTCAATCATTTTCATATTATGCTTGGATAAATAAAAATAGACGAGAATATCACCCTATATTTATAGCCAAAAAAAATAACATCCTAACTCACAAATATTAATTACAAGTTCTTACGCTAGTCTTTTATCAATAGAAAAGCTTGCTGGAAATTTACTTTTTATGTAATTTTCTTAATATAACAGTTGTTGAAATAAATGTAAAGATAGAAGTAAAGACACCAAGATTATAATCAAGACAAATGAGACATAAAGCAATCCTTTATTTCATTCCAATTCACAAAAGAGTCATTTTCTTTACAAAATATCATATAGAAATTTTGGACCAAAGTCAAACTTAGACATCCCTGATGGAACATACAAAAGGACCTCTGACAAAAAACCAAAACTGAACTCTGAAAGATGGATCAACTTGCCACATATTGTTGCCCACTTGACTCTGCACAATAGCCTTTTTCATTCATGAAAACTAATTCACAAACAGACAAGTCTACACAGACTATCAAAGATAGATCAACACCTCTAAAAAACAAGTTTGTGAATTATGTAATTCAACTTTGAATATTGTTGTCTACAATAAGACCTTGCTATCATAAAAGAGAATTAGACTTGTGATGAATAAGTGAATGAATGAAAACTGAACTATCTCAACATAACTCATAGAGAAAACCTTAGTATGCTTCTCTTTCTATCCTCCCTTTGTTCCTCCCTTTCCTTTTTCCTTTAATCAAATCAGAGTTGGTTGAGGTAGTTGAACCACCTCATTAGTTAAGTTAGCTAAAGATTCAACCAACTTTTTATTTAAGGGGGAAAAGTAATAATCATAATAAAGGTTATAAATAAATAATAACTAGTAGGTGGGACCCCTTGTGACTCCCTTTAGCTCATAACAATCAAACATAACTAGTTAGTTAAGCAAAACACACCTCCTTGTGAATCCCATCATCATATCCACATTTGACAATTTAGCTCATGATATTTGAAATTATTTTCAAAAAAAAAGTATTACTCATATATCCAAAAATAAAACATGTTGTCCAAAATATCTTGAAGTCAATTGTCATCAACAATAGATAAAATAAAAACTCAAAAGCCACATTTTCCACTCTGAGATGCAATCTTTCCTTGAATGATGTTGTCACCTTTCGATTTTCCTGAATTTTCCTTTGTCCGCATTGATCCTATAGGCCTAATATCGCTGATCACATGGGAACAATCGTCCCTCAAATGCATCCGGGAAGACACAGATTTTTTAGAGCCATTATAGGGTGAGGAAGGGGCAGCAATGGATTTTCTTTTGTCAAGGGCATGATGGGCCTTAGTTTTTAACCCTTTGCTAGCATGAGAGGACTACACTGGTGAGTGAGAAGGAGCATCGTGGACAATGGGGCTAATAGGAGGGGGAGCAGGTAGGGATAAATTGGGCCAGCCACGATGTTGGGAGACTGTCGGGTGGAAAATCTCTTTCCATCCATCATTTCCAGGAACCTCGGGTTGCAATGAGATGTGAGGAGGCACGGGGATACCAGGGGATTGCGGAACTTGGAAAGGAGTCCTTTCAAGCCTAGGTGGGACCACTCCTTGTCCAATCCAATTGAAAAATCTGGCCTGAAACAACTGGCCAAGATCTTGTGAGTTAGCATAAAAATGTATGGAGAACCATGGCCTTCTTGGGCCTCTGTTCTAGTTACCTCTCCCTCGGTTTCCTCGACCATGGATACCTCAGCTGAAAAAATGCATTCCTACATGCATGATTGAATAGAAAATAGTCTTTTAAATAACCATACATGACAACTCTTAAAAATATGAAATAGATTTGGCTCAGCAATGTATCAGACTGATGCAATCCAATCCATACAAATTGTTTAACTGCTAATCAATGATAAGGGGGTGGATAAAAGGTCATAGGATATGTGAGGGGTTTATATTGAGTGAAACATGATATGATGAGGGGTAAAAAAATATGGTTACTACTCAAATACAACAAAAATAAACTGCAAACCAAAGAAAACATCACTTTAATTCAACCAAGATGTTGCTACTGCCAACTACTTCAACACATAACTTTTCTTGACTGTAATCAATTGTTTTTTTTTGTAAGTTAGAGTTTTTATTGAATCCTGATAAAAAGTTACAGATGTTTGTTGTTCCTAATCAGATGTGGCAGTGGTTCCCTTCTAGGAAACCACCGCTAGCCTTAGTTCCAAAAAATAATGTTGTTTCTAATCATACGTGGCAGTGGTTCCCTTCTAGGAAACCACCACTGCAAATTGTTCAAAAACTATATTGTGCCATCTCGATGCCATGTAGGGAAGTTGCTAATATCTATAAGTAAACATAATAAGAAAAAACTCAAGCCAACCTTCCAGTGTTTCCTGTAGACAAGGGGTGACATAAACATCAAACATAGAAAATATTAGAAACCTCATCTGAGCCTTGGCCTGGTGTAGACCTGTCGCGCCTGTGACTTGCCCTTGTTGTGGTCCACTATTTCTTTCCAGAGGTCCTAAAGAAAGGACATCATCTTGTCAACACGGCTCCAATGATCTACGTCTCTGTGATGCATATCAAGTGTAATTGACCTGATTTCCCCCAAGTCGATTTTGATGTCACCCAGGTCCCTTTTAAGGTCGCTCAAGGTGTCCATGACCATTGCTCGTTCCTGGAATTTTTCACAAACCGGGCATAGGAGGAGTGATAGCGGGGAAGCCAAGGAGGAGGAGGGAGAAAGGGCGAGGACAGAGGTGTTGGGAGTGTGGGGAAAAGGGGAGGAAGGAAATGGAGGATGTCGAGGTGGGGAGAGGGGGAGGCACGTAACCCAATGAGTTTCCAAAGGTGTTGAACCACTCGACCCTACAACCATAGGGATTCGAGAGGGGGGAGAGCTCAGTGTTGGTCTCAAGGAGTGGCTGAGCGTGGATGGTTGCATCAACTGGAGCCAATATGGGGAAAATATTTCCCTCAAGAGAATGAGCGGGGATGGGCGCATCGACTGGAGCCAAGCTGGGGAAAAATTTGGCCTCAGGAGGATGGTTGGTGTGGGCAGCTTCCTCCCCCTAGCCGCATACTAGGCGACATCCCTTTTAGCCTTACCTCTGAGGCGAGTCATTTCAAAATCTAGCGGTGGCCTTGGATAGAAGACACAGAGGAGCAGCATACCTGGAGAGGTGAGGCCCAAGATTGAATTCATATGAGTCGAAAGGAGGATGCACCAGAGGGGAGGCATGAGCCTGGAGAGAATGAGATCCAAGGTAATCAGGTCGATCAAACGGGGAGGGGGAAAATGGAGATCAATGTGCTTAAAGATGGATTTAAGAAATCCTGTGAGGATGAGTTGATGTGACTGAGGAAGCCCCACGCGCAGCGCCATGAAGGCTTGGAAGGTGGCAGCAATAGAATTAAGTCCATAAGGTGAAAGATATGGTGGGACAAGACAGGTCATACGCCAGGTGGCTGCCCCCTGGCCAGGTGGCCTTCTCGTGGTTTGATCACACCCTGAGCTTAGAAGTACCCGATCCGAGGGTCGATCCTTAGTGTTTTCTATGTTTTTGCAAGTGATAACTGTGGGGTGGGAAGGATTTGAGGTGGGGGAGAATACGAAGACTTCATCCTCTAGCTCGACTCTGAAATTAACCAGCAGGTCAAAAACTTGATTACTCATTCTCCGTACATGGGAAGGGTTGATTAACCAGTGTGGCTGCAGGATGGATTTGATTCTGAGAAGTCCATTCATAAGTCTCCATCTTGGAGAAAGTTTCTCTGGGTCAACCCCATTAAGGAGATGGGAGAAGAGATTTATGACAATTTGTGAGTCACCCTCGGTGATGATGGAAAAAGGCTATTGTTTTGTGGCCTCTTGTAGACCACAAAGGAGTCCCCGTAATTTTGCAGAGTTGTTGGTGTTGTGGCCAATATTTCCTATTGTGATATGGACGATTTCCCCTTTGCTATTGTGAATGAAAGCGACATAGCCTGCAGGTCCCAGATTCCCTCTAGAGGCCCCATCGAAATTTAATTTGTGGCACCTTGTAGGTGAAGCTTCCCATTGATTGGGGATAATCGTACAAATGATAGCGGTGGAAATTGTGGGGTGGAGTTTGAGTTTCCAGGCACTAAGGATGAGACGTTCATTCAGGGAGTAGTTTAAATCCTAAGTCGTCCAGGGATGCAAGGAGATTGTTTCGTTGAGATTGGAGTGGATTGTGGTCCAGACTTCTTGTCAGGTCCTGGTGACTATTTGAAAGGTTTGTCTGTTCCTTTATTTCCAAATTTTCTAGAGAATGAATCCTGGTAACAACTTCCAGATTCTATTGAGGACGGGGGATTGAAAAGCCAAACTTCACCATCCTTCTATTGTTTCTCGGAGTCCTATGCGATTCCTGTTTGTGGTTCTCATTAGACAGGCACTTTGGTCCCAGATGCACGAACTATAGGTGCACATGTTTAGGAGATGATTTTGAGTTTCCTCCTCTGAGCCACATAAATGACACCAAGAAGGACCGATGAAACCCCTTTTCCTTAGATTTTTCTAGGTGAGAATGTTGTTGTGCGCAAATATCCATAGGATAGAGTTGATTTTTGGCCAAGATTTTTCTTCCCAAAGTTTTCCCCAAACCTCTTCTCATTGTAAGGAGTTGTGACCTGCTCTTAGGTGGTATGCTTCTTGAATGTTGAAGATGCTTGTGGTGGAATGTCCCCATCGAAGGATTTCATCCCCTTGTTGACTTAGAATTTTTCTTGAATCGAGGTGATCCTTCAGAGGTTCGAGATTGAGATCAATGGGGATGTTCAGGTCCTCGTAGGATTTCTTCCAGATGCACCAAATTTCCCTTGGGGAATTTGGGTTCCAAATATCCTTCACTTTGATGAGTCCTTCATTCGTGAAGGGCATGAAGGCATTGAGATTTGGATCTGTATTTAGGGCTGGGATTTGTTTCCAAGAGTTGCTCCAAAAGAGAGCTGAAGACCCACTCTACAATTCCTAGAATGAGTGTTATGTGATGAGTCCCCGATTATTCTTGGTTTCATTCTAGATGAGCGATCCCGGGCTCTGACCACTCCACCTGATGAGCTCTCTTTATGGGATTGTGTGAGTGTATTGTTTCCTCCAAAGATGAGCCCAAAGATCTTGAGGTCTCTTTAACCATCGCCACCAAATCTTAGCTCTGAGGACCTTATTGAGAATAGTTGGGTCTCTGAGGCCAAGACCTCCTGATTTATTTGGGTTGTAGACTTTTTTCCAGCTTATTAGGGTGAATTTGCACCCTTCTTTGGTACCCTTCCAGAGAAATATCCATTGTATATTTCTTAAGGTGCTGAGTATGAAATTTGGGGCCGCTAGGGTTGAAAAAGTGTATATAGGAAGGGATTGAGGTATTGATTTGAGAAGGATGAGGTGACCAACAAGATTGAGGGATCAAAAGGTCCATAAGGAGAGTTTCTTGTAGAAGCTGGACAATAGGGAGTCCCTGGAAGCATTTCTTATCGGGTTATCAATGAGGGGGATACCCAGGTAAATAGAGGGGAGAGTGTTGTGAGTAAAACCCAGGATTTGGGTGAGGTGGTTTTGGATCTCAATTGGTGTGTTGAAAAATAAAACTTAGGATTTTCTCATGTTCACCTCCATGCCCGAGGCCTCGCAAAAGAGGTCAATGATGGATCTGAAGCATAGGGATTCTTTGGCTGTAGAAAATACCATTAGGAGTATGTCATCCACAAATTGACTATGAGATATAGGGGGAGAGATGCCATGAGGGGTGAGGCCAGAGAGGTAATTATCAGTGATGGCTACCTTGATAGTGTGACTCGGCCCTTCTTCTATAAGGATGAAAAGGAAGGGTGAGAGCAGGTCCCTTTTTCTGATTCCTCTTGAGGGGGAGAAAGGTTTTGATGGAACACCATTGATGAGACTGTAATCAATTTTAGAACAGGGAGTGAAAAATGAATGTGGGAAGGTGATGGGGTTGTAATTAGCGAAAAGTGAAATAATATTGGGGGATGAGAGTGGGTATTGTTCATAAAATTAATTAAGTAATCCATATAACCATTCTGAAAAAGGAAATACACCAACCAAATGACCATTGTAATCCAATAACAACAACTGTGTATTAACTAGATCAATATTCATAACCAAATAATTACACAGTGTCACAATCAATACAGTATGCATACCAAAAAAATCTGTAGGGGAGCTCTGTTTTCTCCCATTTATCCATAACAAATTTCCAAAAAAATACACAGTCAATTATTTTCACTTTGTTCATCAAATGAAGGCATAAAAAATCATGCTCAATTCTGCCTTTACATTTGTTTAATAATTAAACTGCGATGTGCCATACTGTCACAACACTCGTGCCTGTCATTGTTTTAGAATGCATGCCATTAATTCAATATACCCAATGGAAAGTCAACATAATGATCCATATTCATATTGCAAAGATCATGGCTTGTCATTTAAACACCCAGATAACCAGTCACCATTTCAACTCACACTATGATGGGAAATATACAACCATTCGACAAAACATAATTTCTTTCCTATGAATGTACAGGTTCAATTTTCTTTGACTCTAAACATTAAAATGATGGACTATCCATCCAACACAACAAGGCAGCAACAACATACCTGACTTCATAATACAAATAATCGAAATGCAACAAAGCTATCTCTGAGTGCACAACTAAAAAATATACATATCATACACAATGGGCAGCCATACCTCAAACACCACAATGCAACATTCTCATTTGAAAATTCTAAACACACAATCATAGTATCATCAACTCAACCCATTGTGTCGAGCTATCAATCTAATACAATATTACTCAAATTAATCAAACTGCAATCAAAACCATGTTGTGTAAAAATCGGGTTCATCCTTGATGACGCAATAAAATAACCATAACGCATACAGTGGATGGAATTTCCATAGTCATCCTAGTTGCAATAACCATTTGGGCAAAAAAATCATAGTTACAATGACCATTTATTCGTGGTGTAGGAACACCACACATTCAAATGCATTACGCACGAACATCATTAAACAATTGTAACTAATGTTGAGTTTAACATCCCAATAATTTTCAATGAAAAAGACAGTGACTGTGTATCAACCCCAATCTTCAATCAACCAATTCAATGTTGAGCCTATTACTTGGACTGTCATAGTAATAAAAAACCTGACCTGACATGATGTGGAAACCACACATACCCACGCATCGACATGAAGCGACGTTGTGACTTACTCAATTAAAACAATACTTGGTTATCAAAACACAAGGAGAGCGACTATGTATTTGATCTGTCCAATTAACCATGTAGGGTTTATCCATTGTAATAACACATGAAATGACTAGATACAAAAACTGACATGATTGTCACATGATCAACTGGGCGAGCCTGTAATCAATTATGTCAACAATACATACCAATAAAAAATAACCAATAGTAAACCCGATAGGCCACGAGAGTCTTCTCTATCAATCCTCGGACTTGAGGAGTTAAGGGTTTTCTCTGTGGCCAACATAGGGAGACTAGAGTCGACTCTTCCCTATGGTAAAAATATTTGATACCAATGGTGTATACATGGAGAATACCACAATTTACTCTGTGGACAGGGTGACACAACCCGTGACAGGAGAGGTTATAACCAGAGGAGCAAGGCTCCATTTCAGCCTTGTAACGATACTTAGCACACGCAGAGTATAACCCTCGTGGCTCTCTAGTCAACCAACTACAATGCTGAGGTGAAAACAGGTCCAAGAAGAAGCAACATAACCCATTGTGCGACCATAGTAGAAAAAAAACACAATGCCCAAGCGAACAATGCGCAGTGACACAAGGTGCTTCCAACCATCAAAACCCATAAAGACAAAGCCTGGGTATGGTGATATGAAATGAAAGAGGACAACCAACCACTAAAGACCAAACAAAAACCCTCCAACTAAGACCATCAAGGATTAAAGAGAGCCTCATGGTTGCTAACGTTCAAAACGACGAATAACACTGTGACTTAAAAACATTTTTGTAGAGCTGACATCGATTTATTCCAAAGAAAATCACAATTTCACGTAGTTTCCACACTTAAGGAAAGAACAACCCATACATTTGAGCCAATATCCATTTCATAAATAGAGGAGAATCAAGGATGGAAATAAAAAATACATACCTATGATCAAAACACCTTAAAACGCGATTTGGTCGAGTGATTCTTCTCTGCTAGGAAGTCAGAGCATAACCAGAACAACATAGTTGAACAATATGCCAATTAGGGTGGTGGCTAGTGGAAGGAGTAAAGGTGACGTGCAGTAAATGCACGTTACCTCCACCCTCTAGTCATTTAATTCATCAATACATGCCAGGCAATAATCCATTAACTCAATTAATTAAACCATGTATCGAAACCATCAACCATTAAAACCAACAACGTGATCAATATCAACTTATTCCATAACATAATCAACATGCATATCAACTATATAACTCAAAAGATTGCATAGCTATTAACTTAGTAGCTAGGATAACAACAATCCATTGAAAATCGATGCATGTAGTATAGTATATAGCATGGTTTAGTTTATTCCCTTTGCTTTTATATTGCCTTTTGCCTTTTTTCAATTGCTTGTATATGTTATTGCTAACATGTTTATTGTGCAGGTATCCTAGTAATAGATCCCAATAATAGATAGCAGTGATAACAAAGATAACATAGGTCATTGTAAAATAAAACTTGAGCCTAGAGCATCATAAAAACACAGAACATGCCTTCTCAATCGCCAATAAACCAAGATTATATCACCATGTAAGTAGTGTCGAACAATATCACAACATCAAATAAGCACCAGAACTGATCTCCAATCTATAAGGGGTCCCACCTACTAGTATTATTTAGATTTTATAATAATAGGCTTTAGCAACACTTTGCGGGAAAAACTTCGTTGTAATTTTAATCATCAACACCACTCACTTTGAGCATGAATCACGAAGAAGACAAAATTCTCGGTCTGAGAGATGACCTTCCTGCATTTATTTCTAGAGATCAAGGAAATAACGGTACATGGGACTACCTCGAGTATCCTGTATAATTTCTTGTCCAAAGTAATAATGACACTATGAGGCCTAGACTCATATATAACATGAAGTTTCCATAAACAATTTTGGATGAAAATAGCATCACAAAATTTAAGGGGGGTTACATCGCACAATACCTCATATTTTAAGGGCTTGATGTTGTAGGCAAGGCGACACGGTTGGATGACATGGATATTTCTCCCTTGGTAGAGCCATCCAATGGTGTATGTTTTTGGGTGTGGTGTTTTTGGAAGATCCAAATACTTTATGACATCCAATGAGATGAGGTTCTTCTGGCTACCACTATAATTAATGATGAAGTGTAGTGGAGTACCCTTCACCCACATATGTGAATGAAAGAGGCATTGACCTTCATCTAGTTCATCAAGTTCATCGGGTTATCCCTTGGTGGTGGTAGCAATGGTGCAACTGGGTTCTGCATCAATGATCATTCTCCCTTTTTCTTGTTCAGACTAAGATTCATAGCTTGCATCTGATTCAGAGGCTTTCACCTCGACTACCAATGACTTCTTTGAGTGCCATTCAATTGTGTTATTCCAAAGGCTCTTATGGAACCCGCACCATTTCCCAGTGTCTTTCTTTGTCTTCCCATTGTCCTTATTTGTTTGAGGTTTGTATTGGTTGTCCTCAGGCTGCCCATCCTTTCTCTACCCTTTGTTCTATGGGTTGGGGCCACCTTTTCCCTGCTTCTTCTATGAGGGTTTTTCAAACCCAAACTTCTGCGTGTTTTGTTTAAGCTTTGGCTCGATTTTGAAAACACATTGATAGACTGCGCCCAAGGAAAATATGTCCAGAAAATCCATTTCTATCTATATTTATCTATGCATACTATTGCGGTACTTGAGCACCAAATGTTGTTCAGAATATTTGATACCCAGCTTGGTGTGCAAGTTATAGAAGACATTGGTGAACTATGGCATTGTTTGGTCCCTTTCCTGCCATAGTGTGGTCCATTTTGTGTATAATTCATCATAACTTCCAACAGGGCAGTACTTTTCCTTAATAACATCCTTGAAGGAAACCCAAGTGGGTGCGACTACAAATAATGTAGATACATTTGTTTCCTTTTTCTCATAGAAAATCTCCCACCAATATTTGACATGTGGGATGGCCTTAAGGAGTGAAAATGTAGTCTTTTATCCATCAAAAATGTTTTGGCCAGAAAAATACCCTTCAAGAAGGTTTAACCATTTTTATACAACATCCACATATATTTTACCTTCAAATATAGGAATATCAAAATTGATATGTACCTTTAAGGGGGAAGCACCTTCACTTGAGGAAGATGTGTCACTTGTTGGCATCCATCGAAGGATTTGTGCAAAGTTATCCATCATCTAGTTCCTTTGTCGTGAGAGGGATCCCTCGAGAAATAATTTAAAGGGATATCCTACCCCATGGTATCTCTTTTCTTCCCCCATAGGAAGTCATTGGGTTCAACGAGGCCGATCTTGCAAAGGCTCAACTGGTTCGAATCTCAACTGCTTATACCCTAACCTCGTTGGGGACATGCACAGAGAAACAAATGAAGAGAAGACTTCTATGATACCACTGATCTAGATTTATGAGAGGAACAAAATGAAACACAGATCTATAAAATTAGCACAGATATACACAAAACAATAACAAAGATACAATGGAACTTAAATTCTACTCAATAAAGAAATCTGTTGAAACTATAAAATGAAGAATGAAAACAATCTTGCTCGAATGGTGGTAGATCATCTTTGAGAAGAGATGTGGAAACTACACACATTCATCTGAGAACATTACAATGAGGTCTACATGCATGTTTATCATCAAGAAGTAAATATAAAACCCTTGACATCCAAAAACCTAACGCTAGAAGATGAAGTGCCAAAAGTCATGTGGGGCCCAATGGGATAAGTTGGTACATCAACTTCCTTTGGTCGTAACTTTTGCATACAATATATGTTTTAGGCGCATGATATCCTGTTGGAAAGGTCTATCCAAGGAATACAAGTTATGCTATTTCACTCTAAATTTAACTACAATGTGACTATGGCAAGCCCCAAAAAAGTTGTTTATAGCCTCAAAACAACCTCGAAAGTTTAGGACCCGAAAAGCTAGAAAAACACTGCCGAGATGAAAGTTGTATGTGAGCCAGCTAAAAGAGGTAGGTGGCCACCGATATCGACCTGGATCATATTTAAATTTGTAACATTACATCTGAGGGAATAGTAGCAAGAGTAGCTTCAGGTTTTACCTAGGAATCTATGTCCTCCTTTTCAATGGTGAATAATGTTTCTACACCTTATGTTAACTCTTCATTGAACTACATGGATGATGAAGATCCTTAAATGTGATGCAAGATGATAGAAACATCATCACCTAGTCATCTTCTCTTCAACCTATATCTCCATTTCCATTGTTTCTACTAAGTCACCTTTTTTTTTGCTATTCAGTGGATTGTTCTATTATCATTTCAATATCTTCTTCAACGGGGATGATGGGTTCCACAAATATTCCCTAGTCTACCTAAGGACACTACTGAAGACAAGAATGCTTAACAATGAGTTAAACGATACCATACTATGCCAATTAGTCACATTTTCCTTTTTGTAATTATTCCTCCATGAATTCTAATGAATTCAAAAAGAAATAAGGTAAATTTGTCTTCATTTTCTTCCTCAGATGGACAAGAAAACAAAATTGGCATGCCATGAACTGTTGGAGTTACTTCACACACAGATAGGATTTATTTTTCCTAAGGTTTTTCCTTGTTTATTAGTCATAATTAGTCATTATCCAAACTCCTATATTTTAGGGGAGAATATTCCACCTGGAGAAAATTCTCTTTCAGTTGACACTTCAGTTTGACTAGTTGAGTTGAGTTTAGATGCTACATTGGTTTTGTCACCTTGAAACATTGGAATCATCACCATGATAATTATAAATTGCCTTGGTATCATCACCAAACTGGTGCATTAGCCTTGATTCCCTGAGTTAACTCCTCGCTACTCTATGTTCAGTCAATTAACCGAAGACTAGTTGACTAGTTGACTAGTTAACTCAACTAGGTGGCAGTTCACTCCCGTAACTGCCTGAGAGACTAGACTAGGTGGAAGTTCACTCCCGTAACTGTTGGTGTGTTTCCAGATCACTCTATACCACCACTATGGCACATTGGTTCTCCTCCAGTGCGCACTCATTGAGTTATACAAATTATATCATGTGTAAATTATTCATTATTCACAATGGTTAATGAGAATTCTTTCATTCTTTCTCTCCTTCTTCTTTTTTCTCCTTTTCTCTCTACAAATGTGTGTATCATTGTTTATATAGATCTATTCTGTGTAGTTTCAACACATTTACATGGTATCAGAGACGATGGATTGCTAAGAAAAATCTACACCAAAAAAAAATTCAGGTACAAAAGATTGAAGACAACAGAAAGATGGATTTCCAAAAATAATTCATTCTTACACCTTACAACTATTTTGCATGGAAGGAGAAAATATCCATACATCTTCAAACCAGAGGGTTTTACAGGTTAACCTTGAATACATATACATAACCGACATCATCCATAGAAAAATCCAAGTATTTAAATCGCATGGATGAGGCACTTGGAACAATTTGCAGTCTTATTTCTCCCGATCTCCTTTTTCACATATCTTCCTGTAAGACTCCCAATGAATCCTAGACCACCTTGGAAGGGATCTTTGGAAAACAGGATGAGATGAGGGGACACATGATGGAGGTGGAGCTTCTCACATTAGATCCAAAAATATTTGACAATATCCAAGATTTATTTACAAAATTCAACAATTTACTGTCGCAAATCAAAGCTTGCGGGGTTGATAAATCGAAGAAGGAGAAAAAAATAGTTCTCACCATTCTCTCCAATATTGGTCCTAAATTCTTTGTATTCATATCCACTTTCCATTTTGTCAGATTTGCCTCCATACCCACCTGGAAGATGCCTTCTCTTGAGGCCTTTATCGAATCCTTGACATAAGAGCAAACCAAGCTCATCAACATGGGGAAAATCAAAGGCCCAAAGGCACATGCACTCACTGTGCAAGATGGCAGCCACAAATATCATAAATATAAAGATAAAGATAAATGGAAAGCTCATGCACATTTGAAGAAGGAAGGGTACACAAAACCCTTCACCGATGCCTTCAGATACAAAGGGGAAAAAGGAAGAAAAGGGGATAAATGCACGAACTGTCACAAAGGATTCCATTCAGAATCTGCATGCATGAAAAAAAAATAGATCTGATGTCTCAAATACTTCAGAAAAAAAACCTTGGAGATCGCATCCTCGAGAGTGCCAAGAAGAAGAATCCAAAAGATCTGAATTCCAAGAAAGGAAATTCTAGCCATGCCTTGATTGTCATCAACTCCTCTCACGATTCTTGGATCATAGATTCAAGAGAATCACATCACATGGCTTCCTCAAAAGTAGTATATTGTTCTTTGGATGCATGCAAAGGTCCTCCCATTCAGATGGAGGACAACTCTTCTGTCGAAGTCACTGGCAAAGGAAGAATTGAACTCACCAATGGAAGCTTCGAGAACGTCTTGCATATTCCCAAACTTTTTGTCAACCTTCTCTCCATGAATTAGATGACGAATTATGGCACCGAAAATAAATTCATATTCACACCAAATTCTGTGGACATCTACGACATGCAAACCAACTCCAGGGTTGCTACTGGTGAGGTAAATCATGAGTCTAGATTGTATAGATTTTCTGAATTCATTGAACTTGATTCTTCTTTACTGCTTACTCATGCTAATAAAAGTAGTAGGATATGGCATGAAAGTTTTGGACATTTGAATTTCAGATACATGCAACAACTTAGCAAGAAAATATTGGTTTATGGTCTACCAGACATCCATTTATCCAAGGGAGTATGTGAGGGATGTGTTCTCAGAAAACACCCTCAAGAGAAATTCAACAAAGGAAAGTCTCAGTGAGCTTCCACACCTTAGGTGACCTTATGGGTCCGTTTCCGCATCCATCCATTAACAAAGTGAGGTTTGTTCTCATTTTTGTTGATGATTTCTCACGTTTTACTTGGATCTACTTTCTCAAGAAAAAACTAAGGTCTTTAAACACCTCAAAGATTTCAGAGCCTTGGTTGAGACACAGTCCAGAAATAAGATCAAAGTGCTTCAAACTGATAATGAGGAGAGTATGTAAATCATGAGATCCATAATATTTTCCATGAGGTAGGGATTTAGTTGCATCACACAATTCCCTATACTCCGCAGCAAAACGAAATTGTTGAGCTGAAAAACAAATCTCTAAAGGATATGGCATCTTGCATGTTGCATGCAAAGTCACTACCACAAAGACTATGGGCCAAAGTACTTAATTTTGCAACATACATCCAAAACAGATCTCCCCATAGATCTATCAAGGATAATACCCCCTACGAGGCTTGGAGCATCCTCAAACTAGAAGTGACCCACTTTCACATTTTCGGTTCAGATGCATGGGCCCAGATTCCCTCTGAAAAGAGGAAGGCACTTGATCCACAGAGCATCGAGTGATTTTTTGTTGGATACCCTAACAGTGTGAATGGATATAGACTTATTGACCTTTCCTCGAACCAGCTCATCATTGAGTGAAGTGTCCAATTCGAAGAAAGTGTTTCGCATGCACCTCAACATCCACATGCAGACACCTTCACTCTTCCACCTATTTGAGATGATGAGCATGCACATGTCGACTCTTCTTCAGACGAGAGTTATGAGTCAAAGCACTCAAATGATTCAGATTGAAATTTAGTATTGTTGGATGCAGAGCCAGAGTAGAGGTCCAAGTGGGCACAAACTACTCTTTAGGATGCAGGGGATCTCGTTGGTGATCCAGTCAATACTAGGAGGACTCAATATGATTTTGAGGAGCCTCCTATTGCACTCACTTCCACTGAACCATTTCCCTCCAGGAATATTTTCTTGGTTCATTATTCAAATCCACAGTCTTATGGCAAGGCTGCTAGAAATCCCTTTTGGGAATCTGCCATGCAGGAGGAGTACAACTCCCTCCTCGAGAACCAAACTTGGGATCTGGTTCCCCTTCCTTCTCGGAGGAAACTTGTCAGATGCAGATGGATCTATAGGACCAAGAGCACAACAAATGGACATATTAGCAGATACAAAAATAGGCTTGTTGCCAAAGTCTTTCAACAAGTTCATGGTATTGACTATGATGAGACCTTCACTCCAGTAGCGAAGATAGATTCCATACGATTGACACTTTCCATTGCGGCATCCAAAGGATGGGAAGTCCATCATATGGACGTGAAGAATGCATTTCTTCACGGTGATCTCTCTGAGGAGATCTATATGGAGGATCCCCATGGATTTCTGCAGGACTCATCTTTGGTTCGTCGACTGAAGAAGTCCCTTTATGGCTTCAAGCAGGCTCCGAGGGAATGGTTTGTCACAGAACTTTGTATGTTTTAAATCAGAACCAAATGTCTACATGCTCAGGATAACTGATTCACTTCTACTTTTAGTTTTGTACGTTGATGATTTGTTGATCACCGGTTGCTCGAATTCAATGATTGTTGCAGTCAAGAGGATTCTACATGAAAGGTTTTTTATGATGGATATGGGTCCGCTACACTTCTTCCTTGGACTCGAGATTAGTCAGGATGCATCATGAATCAAACTATTTTAGGCCAAGTATGCACGATATCTCCTTGAGACATTTCACATGACAGACTGCAAGTCTTCTCTGATTCCTTTCCTATCAAGAGTCAAACTTGAGGATGGCGGGGAGACTCCACTGGTTGACAACACATTACACAAATAGCTAGTGGGGATCTTGTTGTATCTCACACACTCCAGACCAGACCTCTCATATGCAGTTGGCGTAGTTTTCAGGTTCATGCAGGAGCCGCATGAGCTACATTGGAAAGCTACAAAGTGTATCCTTCGATACATACATGACACCATTACCTTTGGGTTTACTGATTCCGATTGGGCTGACGATACCATTGATCGCAAGTCCACATATGGTTACTCACTTAGTCTTGGTTCCGGGCCTATCTATTGGTCGAGCAAGAAAAAAGTTGCCATTGCTCTATCTTCAGCTGAGGAAGAGTACAGAGGGGTAGTTAACATAACCATTTAGGCTATGTGGCTACAATATTTTCTCACTGATTTGGGCATTCAGTTTCATCGGTCGATCATCATCTGGTGTGACAACTAGAGCACTCTGAATTTATGAAGAGATCTAGTTCAGAGGCAGCGGACGAAGCACATCGAGATCCACATGCACTACATCCGAGACTTAGTACATGAGGGGATCATCGACTTACATTTTTGTCCTTCATTAGAACAGATGGCAAACATCTTCACCAAGATCTTCACTGAGCATAAGTTCCATTCTCTGCGAAGTCATCTTGGAGTGAAGGACACAGTTTCCTAGCAACTGTAGTTCTTCTTTCTATATACATTGTACCTTGAGGGAGGGTTTTTCCCATGAAGTTTTCCCTCTTTCCTCACTTTATTTCAGTTTATCTTTTGTATTTGGGTACCTAACATGGCCTCGTTGCTGGGACCCATTCTTTATTTTCACCATAGTGATGTTTAGAGGGGGTGTTGGAGTTACTTTACACACACCTAGGATTTTTTTTTCCTAAGGTTTTTCCTTATTTATTAGTCATAATTAGTCATTATCCAGTCTCCCATATTTTAGGGGAGAATATTCCACCTTGAGAATATTCTTTTTCATTTGACACTTCAGTTTGACTAGTTGAGTTGAGTTTAGATGTTGCATTGGTTTTGTCACCATGCAACATTGGTATCATCACCATGCTAATTCAACCTTGCCTTGGTATCATCACCATATTGGTGCATTAGCCTTGATTCCCCAAGTTAACTCCTCACTACTCTCTGTTAAGTCAGTTAACTGAAGACTAGTTGACTAGTTAACTCAACTAGGTGGCAATTCACTCTCGTAACTGCCTGAGAGACTAGAATAGGTGGCAGTTCACTCCCATAACTGCTAGTGTGTGTCCAAATCACTCTAGACCACCACTATGGCGCATTGGTTCTCCTCCAGTGCGCACTCATTGAGTTATACAAAGCATATCATGTGTAGATTATTCATTATTCACAACGGCTAATGATAATTCTTTCATTATTTCTCTCCTTTTTCTTATTTCTCCTTTTCTCTCTGCAAATGTGTGTATCATTGTTTATCTAGATCTATTATGTGCAGGTTCAACACGTTTACAAGAACAACCCTCACATGTAATGTGCTTGATAAAATGATGGAGTAATTCAACCCATGGCTCTGGTAAAGACAATATCTTGACCCCTTTCCCTCTATATTCCACCATTTCATCTTGCTCCAAGAAAAATCCTCTAGCTTTGGATGATTCCACTCTCTCCTTATACCAATGCCTTTCATTTGCTTCTAATCTTGTAGCTTGTGAAATAATTTCTTATGTCATAGAGAATTCCAAGTCATTTATCTTTGTCACTTCATTTCTAAAATTCTAGGAAAAGTTCTCTAACAATGGCGTACTACTATTTTGTATTTTCTCAAAGAACTGCACAACCACCCAGCCTACTGAAAAAATATCGACCACCTTTGAATTATTGAGAATAACTTCTATCATAATAGGATCCCACTTGAATAATTTTCTGCCCATGTTGTAGAGAGTTATTATTGCGAAGATGCAACCAATTGCTAGATAATTCACACTTCTTCGATCCCCGAAGCAATATAATGTAGTTCAATATTACAATTCATTAAAATGATATTCTACATAGTAATCCTTATTCATAAAAGTATGTTTTGTGGAAGCCTGTTGCATGCAATATCCATATTTCTCAGTTAAAAATAAAACAATTGTTGTGGAATTATTCTAAGGTATTACTGCAATATTGGCAAGGAATTATCAAATCAAATAACTAATCAACATACATGGAGAACTAATAGCAACAGGAGGTAATGACATGTGGCTTCTAAAATAATGGAGGTAATAATTAAGAAATAATTATGAATTATAGAAAATGATGCGAAAATATGGAAAACTTATTGTATTAACTACCACACGAAATATGACGATACAGTTGATTTGTCGTGATATGTCTGACATGTCTCAAAGTTTTGCAGTGAATGGAAATTAATTTTTCCGGTCAAATTAACCTCCCCCCAAAGGAAGCAGTGGCCATCCCGACAACTGTAAGAATCATCAAACATGGGGAATTAAAATAAGAAATAAAAAAGGTGAGAATACCTGACCTCCGTGAGAGATGCGTGCATGCAGAGTTTGATGTTGCGGAGTGAAATTCACCAAGTATGTAGGGAAAAAATTGAAGCACCACTGAAGAAAAAAGGTTGCCACATGTGGTGTTGAGAAATAAGAAAAGGCCATGAAGCATGGCTAATTGTTGTTGAGAAAAATTACAGCTGATGAAAGAAATGAAATAATTCTTGTAGGTTGTAGAAAAAGTTAGCAGAAGAAGTAAAATATCCTACCGAGAATAGTCATGAAGGATTGTTGCACATAATTTATGCATAAAATATGTTTTATTTTTCCACAAAGGGACCCGTTTTCAATTCTCTTTGTGTCCTGTGACATCATTTCCAGTTTTCATTACAAGATTTTATCAATTCATTTCCATGAAAATCTTCTACAATTATTGTTTTCAAAATTTCTCATGGCTTGTAGTGCCATTGCTTGTTTTCAGAGCATGATTTTTTTTCTTGTGGAATTGGGACTAAATGAAATCAATGGTTTGAATTCCCTCATGTTGGAATAATGTAGAAATTAGTATCTATGTAACTAAGTGGTTGTGAGTTGTTGTGTGCCTGTTAAATTTAGGGTTTGCTGGTGGTTGCAGATCCACCTTTGAGGAGGTCAGTTCAAGGTTGTTTATGTTATATAAATGTAATGATTGGCTTCAATAATTAATGAAGGTGAGCTCTGCTCACGTATTCAGTTCTGCCTCTGTTAATTAATTCCTCAACTATATTCATAGAGTGTTATTGGTGCATATTTGAATTGAACTCCTCTCTGGACTCACGTATTCAGTTCTGCCTCTGTTAATTAATTCCTCAACTATATTCATAGAGTGTTATTGGTGCATATTTGAATTGAACTCCTCTTTGGACTGTGGTTTATTGTATAACTTTAATCAATGACCATTTACTAACAATGGAATTCTTTCAACATCAATTGTTCGTAATATGACTGTACCATTATCAAATACAATTTCCAGCTAATATGGATCAAGCCATTGTGTTGTTATTTTTTCTTTAAAATCTTGAAATCAATAATCATATAATAATGTCCAATACCCTGTGTGAAATTTCTTATCATTGATTAAACAATCATGTCATTATATGCAGTGGTGTTGCAATGTTTATGCATGGTGCAGATCTTCTTGACAAAACTCATCCAATATGTTAAGTTGTGCAATGTGTTCTTTCTATGCAACAAATATATCAAGTCTTAAGTCAATTGTTGTGTGGAGAGTTTTTATTTCAAATTCTATTGGTAGAAGAACTTTGTTTCCATAGACTAATTTATATGGTGTAAAACTTGTTGATTTTTTCCATGCTATGCAATAATACCAAACAACTTCATAAAGTCTACTTGCCCAATATTTATGGTGGAACCAAACGGTCTTAGTTAAAATATTTTCCAGTTCTTTGTTAGTCACTTCCACCTACCCATTTTCTTGGGTATGATAAGTTGTTGTGTTCATATGTTTAATTTTATATAGTTCCATCAGATATATTATCAACTTGGAAGTGAATTGAGCTCTTCTATTTGATACAATTTCTCGTGGCATGCCAAATCTAGTGAAGATGTTGTCATAAAGAAATTCAATAACTTGCTCCTCTTGAATTTTTTTAAGGGGATGGAATTCCTCCCACATAGTTAGATAATATGTACATACTAATATGTACTTGAATTGATTATATGATGGATTGATAGGGCCCACAAAATCAATACCCCACTTTTTAAATGGCTCAAGAGAAATTGCAAATGTAATGGAATTTCTGCAGATTTGTTAGGTTGTTCCATTATTTAACAAGCATCAAATCATCAAACATATGCATGTGAATCTTTGTGAAGAGTTGGCCGGTAATAACCATTGGAGAGAAAAATGTTTGCTATTCTTATTGCTACAAAATTCCCTCCACATGGTTCATCATGGAAAGCCTTCAATATCTCATATAATTCATCTTCCCTAACACATCTTCACAATATTTGATCAGGTCCTAAATTGAATAAATAACCTTTGATCCATGTAAAAGGTCCACTTTTTATAATCAAGGCACAATGCTCATGATAGGAAAAATGTCAAGGTAATTTTCTAGACACCAAATAATTTGCAATGTCTACAAACTATGGTGTGATCACAAACACAACAAATAGGTGCCCATCAAGAAAGGAATCTTCCATTGGTTCATGCTCTCGATTCCCTGGAACTCATGATAACAAATATTCAACCACATTTTTTCAATTAGGCTTATCAAGTATAGTTATGTCAAATTCTCGAAAAAGTAATAACCAAGGAATTATCCTGCCACTCACTACTAGTTTATTCACTAAATATTTAATTGTTGAATGATTTGTGTGCAAAAATGTAGCATACCTAGTAATGTAATGGTGAAACTTATTAGTTTCATATATGACTGCTAAAAACTCTTTCTATGTTATAGTATAATTCTTCTCATCTTTTGTTAGATTCATGTTGATATAAGATGTTGCATGCATAGGGAAAAATTCCTTTTGTCCTAACACAACACCTAAACATTTATCAAAAACATCGGTATAAATATGAAATGGTAACTTCTAGTTAGGTCCTCTCCAAATAGGGGTTGTAACTAATTTTTGTTTTAAGTACTCAAAATGTTGTTTATAAGATTCACTCTAGATACATTCTACATCTTTTGTAAGCAAACAAAATAATGGAGAGGTGGATTTGCTAAAATTTTGAATAAATCTTCTATAATATCCAACATGGACAAGGAAACTTCTTACCCCGTGGTGCTTTGTTGGTACTGGAATATTTTTAATAAAAACTATATTTGTAAGATCTACTTGAATACCCTAAGAAGAAATATAATGTCCTAACACAATTCCTTCTCATGTCATTAAAAAACACTTTTCATTGCTCAATGATACATGATTTTCTACACATTGTGGAAGGAATTTTTCTAATATATCTAATGCTTCATTAAATTGATTTCCAAAAGTAATGAAATGATCCATAACAATTTCCACTCAATCACATATTAAATCAACAAAAATACTTAAAACAACTCTCTGAAAAGTAATTGGTGCATTACACAACCCAAAGGGAAAAAATCTATAAGAAAAGGTTCCCCAAGGGCATGTGAAAATTGTTTTTTCTTGGTCCTCTGGTGCTATTTGAATTTGGTTATACTCGCTAAAACCATCTATGAAAGAAAAATATTGTTTTTGAGACAAAGAATCCAAAACTTGGTCAATGAATGGTAAAGGAAAACGATATTTTCTTGTGGATTTGTTAAGTTCCCTATAATAAACACGGATTTTACACTTTCCTCCTTTCTTAGGAACTAGAACAAGTGCAAGAACCCACTCACTATCATAAATTGGATAAATGAACATAGTTGTCAAGAGTTTTTGCAACTAGTCTTTTACAATATCTTTTAGGACAGGGTGCATTCTTCATTGTGGCTATCAAACAGGTTTCATTACATCTTGAATGTAAATGTGGTGCATACAAATATATGTATAAATATCATGCATGTCTTTTTAATCCCAAGCAAATGCTGCAGAATATTTTTGTAACAATTTCAGCAAAAAAAAATCGTTGTTTCAGCTATAGCTGACTGTTTATATTTAGATTTGTTTCCTAGAAAAATATCAATAGTTTTAACCCAACTATTATCATATTATTCTACAAAATATTCATCCAATTATTGAGGAACATTACCATCACCAAAATTTGTAAGTGACTCATTAATATCATCAATTTATGCATTACTAACAGAGCTTGTTCCTTCTTTTTTTGAGTGTTGGTCACATTCCCTAATGCCAATAGTTGTTGAATAATTTTTTTGCATAAAATTTAATATCATCCTTTCATCATATGGTTCTTTCAATTTTAATACTTGTTCAATTGTAAGAATTGGTGTTACATTTTCAGCATAACGGTCACTCCCATTATCAGGTGGAGTCAACAAAGGTTATTTTATTTCCAACAATTTTTTTTATAAGTAAGAAGATATATATTACCTATCATAAGAAAAAATTACAATGTCGTCTTGAGAATGAGTTTTGGATATGATGATTTTCCCCAAAGGGAAACCAACTCGTCTTGACACTCTGACTGTAAAAATCAATGATAATTAAACATATTTTCATGAATCGCCCCCTAGGGAAACCAATTGGGTCAATCCATGCATGCATATTGTAGACCAAACAAGATTATACTATGAACCAGAAAATGCCTATCATTTGACAAACCCACAAAATAGACAGTACTAAACTCCAATAGCCTAAATAGAACCTTGCGGAAAAAACTGACAATTGTCAAAATAAAATAAGCATGTTGACACCTGTACGCCTGCCGACTATCATGGTGTTCGGTGTGCTTGCATTTCCTCGGCTTCCACTGCATGTGTGTCTCGCATGGTGTCTCTCTTTTCATCGACCTCCTTTTTATATGTATCCATGTCTCGTTCATCCTCCCCCTAGAATTCTGGAGCTAAAAACACCCCTGGAGATGTGGGGGCATTAGTGCCTGAATATGGTGAATGGAGGGAGCAGATCAGGGTCGGGAACATAGATTCATTTTTCTCTGCGCGCTAATCCAGGTGTTCCAGCTGAAAACGGAGGTCATCGACGTCCTTACAAACTGCGAAGAACAAATATTAGAGAATTGATATCGAAGCTCGGAGTCGTGGGAACGAAGCACAATCCGACTGGAGTAGAGCTTGGCCTTGAGCCACTTCCAATTGAAGTTCTTATGTTTAAGCATTGAATTCCTCTAGCGAAGTCACAAAATATGGCAATGGGGGTGGCGAAGGGGGTGGTGAGGGAGCGAAGGGTGTGTCTGTGTTGGCTTTGAGGTTGAGGCTAGTTCTGGGAGAGGTCTAGGAGTGTAGCTGAGAGAATTCCCATGAATTTCAAACCATTCAACTCAGAAATTCCATGGCAAGGATAGAGGTGGAAGGCCACATTGGTTTGGTGAGGAATGAGTGCATGACAGAGGTGAGGAGATAAGAATAGGAGCAAAGGTGGGTGAGTTCCCACTAACCATGGATGCTCTGTTTCGGTACTAGAGGGCACCTCTCTTCAGTTTCCCACGAAGGCGAGGCATAGCCTGACAAACTTGAGGGTGAGGAAGAGATTTGAACAACAAGAACTAGGTAGGCATCATGGATAATGATAGAGTGCAAGAATTGCTGGAAGGATATGGAAATAGATACCAACTGGGGGGATGGGAGTCATCATAAGAGGGAGAATGGAGAGTAAATGCACACAAGCGTAGGAGGATCAGATAGTGTACCAGCCCCATATCCATGACTGGATCCATCTCTAAGTGCACTGAAGCATTTAGTTGAGAGTGTAGTGAAATGAATAATTGTAGAGTTCATAAGGTGGTAATAAAGGCCGAAGGGAGAAGTAGGTGTCGTGACATGGCTCGAGGCGAGGTGGCGGCCTCTGAGTTCTTGGTTGGATGTGTGGAGCGCTCTGACACCCAATCCAGGGGATATCTATGTTGAGAGTCTTAGCTATGCAATCCTGGAGGAGGGGTTGATATCTATGGGTGGGGGACATATAGAGGATATCTAGTCCTTCTAAAGCCACCCCAAAATTAGCTAGTTTTTTTGCTACCTGGTTGTATTTCCTTCTCACATGCGAATGAATGAGCACCAAGTGAGGATAAATGAGAGCTGCAATGGCACTGAGTCCAGTGGTAAGTCGCCATCAAGGGGAGATGTTGTCCGAATGTGCTCCATTGAGTATCCTTGCGAAAATGATTAGAGTTATTTGAGAATCCCCCTCGATGATCAGATTGTTGTGCCCATTGTCTTGAGCAAGTTGTAGGCCTTTGATTAGACCCCATATCTCAGTTGCGTTGTTTTTGTTATGTCCAATGCCACTGGTTGTGATGAGCATTATTCTTCCTTAAATCTTATGAAGAACCACCTCGGAATTGACAGGGCATGGACTACCTTTGGAAGCTCCATCCAAGTTTAATTTGATGAATCCTGGAGCTAGAGGAGACCAATGTGAAGGGATTCCTTTGACTTACATGAAAATTACCATGCTCATCAACATGACAATTACCATGCTCATCAACAACCACAAAATATTTATTAATAAATTCCATAGGCTCATGAAATTTGGATTATCTAGTAACATCTTTTGGGATAAAGGCTCTGATGTGTTCTCCCTTCTTTTTATAAATCTAACAATTTATACAATCCATGTGGTTTATGATCCACTCTACTGCTTCAATATAGGGAAGCATTGTTTCCTTTTTCACGATCGAGTGTAACTTGGATTGCCTAATGTTTTGAAATACCTCATCATCCACAACTTTGATATGAGGGTCATTATGTGGTGTTTAGTTTTAATAATTTGTATCTTTAAACTTGATAAAAAGGCCGTTCCACAGGAGGATATGTACTTGTGTGTCAGTGCTTCTAGTACTGGGATCTGTGTCTCCATACAAAAGTACCTATGTTGATAGTTTCATTAGTGGTAAAATGATGAGTGACTATGCTCCGTTTTTAGTCTATGGTTCCCCTCCTTCAGCTAGTGCTAAGCTAGACCCCTATTCTAGTTCTTTGTCCTTGGTTATTTCGAAGATTTATGAACTAGACTTCCTCGGAGCCATTTTACCTACAACCATAAAAAATTTAGGAACTTGAGTTGAGATTTGTTATCCAAGAATTGATTAGGAAAAGGAGAAGGATGAAACTGTGGATTTTACTTGACCTTACAATTAATGGATGACAATACCAACATGACTAGTGTCACTTACCAGAAATAAGATAGAAAACTGAACTTTGTTTGTTGTGGAGGATAATTGGTTGCACAATACTTCCAAGTCACAAAGGAGAATTCTTATTATCATTGAGAAAATGAAATAAGTTCACTACTTGAATAGGTTTCTATGATATGAGATACATATCCAAGACTTAAAAAGAAATCAAATAGCATGACGATAGGATTTTGCAAATCTTGTTGTGTTAAATGCTATCCCATTGGCAATTAATGCTTGATCTAATGAGGAGGGGTACGTTTACGTTTTTTTTTAGCACTTTTGAACAATGTTAATTGGTGTCCTTTGTTATATTCATAGTAATTGGGTGAAAGGTATGGATTATGGTTCTTTTTTGAACATTTTTATGTGAACCCTGAAAGCATATTTTGGAAATATTCTTGCTAATAGGTCGATGCACTTTCCCAAGTCTATCGATGTTTGACAGAAACCTCAACTCAGAAGTTCATTGGAATCGGGAAATAGATCTAACGTATGTGACTCATTGGTATAGAAATAAACCATGATTGTCGATTATCAATGTTGGGAGAAAAGATTAAATTATTGACAAGTTATTGGTGCTTCTTTTCTTTTTTTTTAATAAATTTTGTGAAGAATTGTCCATATAGATAATGACGTGGTAGGTGATGTTGCAGGTACAAGTAGCAAGGGTTAATTATATATGATGATGTGGACCTATATGATTGGTGATGTAGATTTCTATGGTCACCAAGTTGGATAGGATTCATGTGGAAGGATTAACGGTTAAACTCATTCTTGATTAGATGGACAGGATGTGCCATCAACACTTAGTAAGGTTTTACTCTTTAAATGGTTCATCTGTATCTGAAAAAACATTTAACCTTTTCACTTTCATAATCATAATATTTTTTTGATGCCTAATGGCTTATCAGTGAACGGTAGAATCCTTAACTGTATTTCTTTCAAAATCATATGATTTCCACAGATATCGAGTAGCTTATGAAAGATCGGCATAATTATTAACATTTTTATTTCAACACTCGCTTGACTTCCCTCGATGTCCGGTGATTCATCCGTACTTTCTCACAAGGTTTTGGATAAATTGTTAACCTGTTCTTTTGGTCTGAGCCTCGATGGATTCATCCACGCTTTAGATAAAATTTGTGTTTTTGTTTTTTTTTCATTCTTTCCTTTTCGTATGCAAAACATGAGAGTTTTTTTTGGCTTTCCTTGAGATTTGAATTTGAAGTAAACAAGAGAAAAAATCCATTGACTTAAAGAAAACAAATATCCATCCTATGAAAAACAAAACAATAACATATAGAATGGTTAAAAGAAAGCGGTAACCTAAAACTGAAATTTTTCAAAAGAGTGTGCAGTGTAATCAATAGATTGTTGAAGTCTATCCCAGCCACCTTGTCCTCTTGGTTGAAACCTATTCTACTAGTCCTACCTCTCTAGGTGGACTATCTTATTATGCATAGCCTAGTTCTATTGTTGGATGGTTTCATTCTATTTGAAAAAGTTAGCCACCATTCTCTTCATGGAAAAGGTTAACATCTCATTCTTAGAACTATTTGTGAACTATTTGTGTTGACGACATTTTTGTAAGGCTCAACCTTAGTCCTTGAGGAGCTATCTTAGTTGGGTTTTCTAGAGGTAGAAAAAATTATCTCAACTTTGGTGGCAACTTGTTGGGTCTAGGGATATTGTTGATATTGTTGTCTCGGATGAAAGATAGGTCCCCATCAAATGAATTGAGATAGTAGATGAGAATGACGTGCTCTTTGGCCTTGATTTTCTAATTCAACTTTTGGATAATATGGATGAATTTGTTGTTGAATATTTCCATGGTTTCATTCTCATTCTTCTTAGTTGTAGTGAGAGAAGCCAAGAGATATATGTTTTCCTTGTTCTCACCCTATCTATAAAAAATTAAATTATGTAGCTTATTCACATTACTAATGCTATTGACAGAAAAAGCTATGAACTAGTTTGGGGCACCATATTCTAAGGATAAGGAAAATAATTTCATCTTGACATCCCCATGTCTTGCACCATACTTGACAGTCAAGGTTTTGAACTTTTTCCAGTGATCGAATTGTCGACACAATGTTGTTTCCTTGAAAACTTGGCAATTTTCAACACACCATCGTTTCCTTTAAAACTTGGAAATTTCTCAATGGCCTTCTCGGGAATATCATGGGGATAGCCTTAAATTTTGGTAAAGTTGAAAGGCCTATTCATCTCATCAATCCAATCACCCAATGATTACTTGAGTTGATTGAACACCAACACTTTCAAAATGGTATCAGGTATTTGTTTCCTTGAAAACTTGGCAATTTCCAACACACCATCATTTCCTTTAAAACTTGGCAATTTCTCAATGGAATTCTTGGGAATGTCATGGGGATATCCTTAAATGTTGGTAAAGTTGTAAATTTGAAATGCCTATTCATCTCATCAATCGAATCACCCAATGATTACTTTTGATTGAACACTAGAACTTTCAAAAAGGTATCAGATATCCTGAACAATTGGAGAGTCTATGTAGTCTTGAAAAATGGAAGCTTCCTTGACCTTACAAATTCTATCATGAAGGCACTTCTTAGGTTTTTGGATCAAAGGAAGGGTTCTTTGAGACAAATCCCTAGTGGAGTATCTCTTCAACACTGTTTGGGATGTGAAGTTGCTAGAGGAGCTTATCCAAAATTCATCAAAATGAATCCAAAAGATCCTAACTCACGGAGTGTACTTTGTCCTCAACAATGGCTCCAAAATATTTCTTCTCAAACTCAAGTCCAAGGATCCAAAATCTTTCTTCTCAAACTCATGCCCAGGGAAAGTCTTGGGATGTTAAGATGAGCTTGAGGAAATGAAACAAAAAAGTTGTCCACTGTCACTTTAGCGACCTTGCTTCTACTCTTCCAGGCTAGGGTATTTAACCTACAGAGGGTTTTTCTATATAGCCAACTAAATCCTATCGTTTCAAGTAAGGTAGATATGGTCAATTAGACTAATTTGACTTATCAAAAGGATGGCTTTCAAAGTGAATTAAATAAAGGAACATCCAACATGAAAAGAGTAACATACTCAAGGCACAAGAACAGTTGTAATGTCTAACATCTCAAACTTAAACCATTTTTCATAATAACCAATAATAATGAATAAGAAATGACGGGTGATTAGATATATTCAATGAGAAGCCAAGTTAAATCATGTGCATAGTACTCTTCATGCAACCATTTATTTAACCATTAAATTTGTGTGTTCTCATGACAAGCAATGCTCGATAAAAATGTGGTGCACACTACCAATGCATCACACTTTGTACCATTCAATGTTACCATGCAAACATTCGATGTAGATTTTGTCAAGTATAAGTATATGATTTCTAAGCAACAAAAGTATTATTATAATTGCATAAATCAATGAATTTATGACTCTTCAAACCATCTGGTATGTAAAGAACAATTGTTTCTATAAAATAATCTTAAAATACTACCAAAACAACAAATTTATCATCATTATTTACCATTCAAATATTCTACTTGTCATACATGAATATTAGTGCTATAGTAGACTTCTGTTAAGAACCAAATATCAATATAGCATAGAAAAACCTCAAAAAAA
>ML785007.1:1261716-1274703 GCA_009831015.1 Picea engelmannii
CTTTGTAGCACCAGCAAACCTGCTAACAGAAAACACGGTCTCTATCCGCCATTACCCACTTTTCAGGTCCCATAAGAGTAATCGAATAAATACACGTTTAAATTTTGTTTTTCAAATTATTTTAAAAATCAAAACAAATTTAGAATTGTATAAGAAGGGTAATATTTTTAAATGTCCCTCATAAAAATCTAGGTTCGTATTACTTTTGTTTGAAAAATAAACAAAATCTAGAAATGTATATAAGAAGGGTAATATTTTTAAATGTCCGTCATAAAAATTTAGGGTTCCTATTACTTTACTTAGTGTGCACTGTGCAGTTATAATAAAAAGCCCGTTGGTGTTGCTATTTTCTTGTTTGAACTCTGTTTCGTAATCTTTGTTTTGCCTAATTCGTATCATGGTATCAGAGCAGGTTTAGAAGAAAACCGGAGCCCTAGCTCGGAACAAAGCTTGTTCGAACATCAGGAGAGGCAATCCCCGCAGGAGCCCACACTTAGCGTGTTTTACTTCTTTGGATGCATCGTAGACCAGATCAGCTTGCAATCTTGCATGTCTGAAAGTGCCACGGGAACACCCTACTTGCAGAAATCGCATTTCATGAACCCATCATCGTTGGCTCGCTTCAAATTAGTCGGATCGACGTCTGCCTCAGAGGATTCTTGTTTGACGTTTTGGGTCAAACAATTTGGTATGAAAATCGTATAATATTTAAAGCATCACATTGAATCTTTAAGTGAATAAAGAGAGTTTTATTATATATATATATATATATATATATAATCATTTGAAATGTTTTTTTTTAAGGAGTTTGTTAAAAAAAACCGAGATATTGTGAAAGCCTTTAGCTGTCGAAAAGAGGTTGAGTTCTATTACAAATTTTGTGTTTGGATTTTTGAAAAAAGTGGTCTCTAGTAGTTAGAGCCATTAGTGTGTGATCCAAATGGATGTGGGTGGTCTCCCACCTATTCCAACTAGTTCATTTTGGCAGTTTTCCAGTTTGATAGTTTTTGCCTAGTTTTCGGGTCCCTCACTTCTGGGACCGTTTTGAGGTCCTAAACAATGTTTTTAGGGCTCACCAAAGTGAAACTAGGGACAAAGTCAAGTCTGACAACAACATATGTAGTCCTCAGATAGACCTTTCCAACGGGTTATCGTGCGCCTAAAATCGAGATCATATGCAAAAGTTACAACCCGAGAAGTTGATGTACTAACTTATCCAAACAGGGCCCACATGAATTTTGGCGCTTCATCTTCTAGGGTTAGGTTTTTGGATGTCTAGGGTTTTTGGCATTCCTATTTATTGTAAAAAGGCCTTCAGAGCCTCATTGTAATTATCTTCTTGTGAATACTTATCTCTTCTCAAAGATAAGCTGCCACCATTCTAGCAAGCTTGTTTTTCCACTCCATTCTAAAGTTTAAGCTTATTTCCTTATTGAATAGAAACCAATTTTATTGTATATCTTTTGTTCTGTGTTAAGCATATTTTGACAATAATCTGTATTCATTTCGTTCTGCTCATAAAATCTGGATCAGTGTGTCCCTATTCCTCTTCTCACAAGAAAAAATTATGAAATGTGGTCAATCAAAATGATGACCTTTTTGAAAGTCCTTGATGTTTGGAATTTAGTCTCCATTGGGTACAAAGAACTGAAGGATGAAGCAGTCGAACTTGCCCTGAACAACAATCAAAGAAATCAATTGAAAGAACACATAAACATAGATGCAAAAGCATTGAATCAGATTCACGGTTCATTGGATGAAACAATATGGCCCAAGATCTCCCATGCAAAGACTTCTAAAGATGCTTGGGATATCTTGCAGAGAAACCATCAAGGCATGACCAAGGTGAAGACTGTAAAATCGCAGACTATACGAAGAGATTTTGAAACCCTCGAGATGAAGCAGTCCAAGATGGTATATTTGTACATGAACAGAGTAACGACCATTGTGAACCAATTGAAAACATACGGTGAAGACATATCCAATCATAAATTTGTTGAGAAGGTTCTTCGAACCCTATCCGCCAAATTCATTGCAATGGTTTCAGCTATAGAGGAGGCCAGAGACAAAATTCAAATTACTATTGATGAGCTCACAGGACCCCTTCTATCCCATGAAGCAAGACTAGATCAGAATGAGCATTCATCTCTTGAGAATTATTTTCAGACCCAACCTTAATTTAGTCGAGGCGAAGGAAAGGGTTGTGGTGGCAAAAGCAATAGTAGAGGAAGAAGCAGAGGTAGGGGACGAAGAGGCTCTCTACATGCAGGAGAGAGATCAACTCCAGATCAAGAATCAAATCAAGATCCCTTTCAGAACCAAAGCGAGAGAGGCAACAGACAATACAAAGACAAGTCAAGGATCAAGTGTTACCACTGTAACAAATTTGGGCATTATGAAAGTGAATGTTAGAAGAAACAATCCAATTTGAACAAAGGCAGAGCGCATATCATCCAATCTGATGAAGGGATGTGTGAGACAATGTTCCTCTCATGTAACATCACTTAAGATACCAAGAAAAATAAAATATATAGTTCTTGAAGAAGCTTGGAGCAATAAGAAAACCATTGTTTCACATTTTAAATTTTTTCGGATGTTTAGCCTATGCACATGTTCCATAATAGTTGAGAAAGAAACTAGATGATAGAAGTGAAAGATATATCTTTATAAGCTATAGTGAATGGTAAAAAGCTTATCGACTATACAATCCTGTCACAAAAAGTTTCATTGTGAGAAGGGATGTTAAGTTTTCATAAGCCAAAGTTTGGGAGGATCAATCAAATGAACTAGTTAATATCCACAATCATTTCCCACGGATGAATGAAAAACGATAGCCTACGAAACAACAATCTACAGAACAATAAAACCCATCTAGAATTCCAAGATTGGAAATTTAGAATCAAGATGAACAGGTTGGACACAATCCTTCCTCTAGCATGGATTTAGATCCAACACTAGTCTCCCTAAGAAATCATAAAACAAAAAGTTTGTAGGACATGTATGAACACCTTGATGATGATGATCGAGCACATTTTGATTTAATGTCATATCATCCAACCTACTTTGAAGAAGTTGTAAAATAAAAATATTGGGTTGATGCTATGAATGGAGAAATAGAAGAAATTGAAAGAAATCAAACTTGGGAACTTGTAAATCTTCCAGTAGAGAAGACAAGCATTGGAGTCAAATGGGTGTACAAGAAAGACAAAGTACAATGAGAAAGGATCAGTGGAGAAACACAAATCTAGGCTTGTTGCAAAAGCCTATGTTCAACAACTTAGCGTGGTCTATGAAGAAACATTTGCTCATGTTGCATGATTGGATATAGTCAGAACAATCTTAGTAGTTGCAACACAACACAAGGGGTTAGTTTACCAACTAGATTTGAAATCAACCTTCCTGAATGGTATTTTAGAAGAATATGTCTATGTGGATCAACCACCAGGGTTTCATATCAAAGGACAAGAAAAAAAAATGTATAAATTGAAGAAGGAATTATATGGTTTGAAGAAAGATTCAAGAGCTTGGTACCATCGGATTGACTCCCACTTTCTCAGCCATGGGTTCAACAGAAGCAACAATGAGCCCACTCTGTACACCAAACAAGACCAACAAGGTAATATTTTAATTATGTGCCTCTATGTGGATGATATGTTACATACAGGAAATTGGATGTTGGATGAATTAAAAACAACCATGCAAGATGAATTGAAAATGAAAGATTTAGGGTCTAAGAAATATTTTCTTGGTTTGGAAATTGATCAGTCAAAAGATGGTATATTTATTAGTCAAAAAAAGTATGCTAAGGATGTCCTAAAGAGGTTCAGAATGGATAATTGTACTCCTGGAAAAACTCCAATAGTAACAGGAACTCAACTTAGTAAATATGACAAAGGAGGACATATCAATCCTACATTGTACAAGAAACTTATTGGGAGTCTTATGTACCTCACAACAACAAGACCTGATATTATGTTTGCAGTGAGTTTACTTTGAAGATTCATGGAGTCACCAAAGGATACTCATTGGAAAGTAGGAAAGAGAATCTTGAGGTACATTGCAAGAATAGTAAATGAAGGCATTTATTATACTCGTTCTGAAAATGACTGTCTAATTGGCTATACACACAACGATTTTGTAGGAAGCATTGAAGACCAAAAAAGCACATCTGGTTATGTTTTCTTTCTGGGAAGCAATCTTCTTTCATGGAAATCAAAGAAGCAACCTATTATTACTCTCTCTTCAGCAGAAGCAAAATATGTTGTCGCGACTTCTGCATCTTTTCAAGCAGTTTGGTTAAGAAGATTATTGGGGGATCTTCAACATCAAACAAAGGAGCCAACTCAAATTTAATGTGACAACAACTCAACCATTGAACTATCAAATAATCATGTGTTTCACAAGAAGATTAAACACATTGACACTCACTATCATTTCATACATGAGTTCGTAAACAATGGTTTCATAAATTTGAAATTTTGTGGAACAAAGGAATAGTTGGCAGATATCTTTACTAAATCTTTGGCAAGAAATAGTTTTGTTTCTCATAAACAACAGTTAGGCATAAGATATAGTCATAATTAAGGGGGAGTGTTATTTATTGGAATTAGTGATGTCCATAATTAAAGGGGAGTGTTAGTTATTGTAACTAATGCATCATTAGTTTAGGTGAACAACTCACATTTAAGAGTTGTGACAAGTGTTTTAGTCAGAAACAAGTGTAAGCGTCTTAGTGACAAGTGTAAACATCACTTATAATATAATTTTTCTATTTATTCAATTTAATGATGAGAAGAGCTTTAGTGTGTGCTCTGAATATATCTTCTTGTTTGTACTATGTTTCATAATCTATGTTGTGCCTAATTCTTATCAATCGAGTCACACCGTCTCTATCGACCATTACCCACTTTTCAGGTCCCATAAGTGTAATTGAATAAATAGAGGTTTAAATTTTGTTTTTCAAATTATTTAAAAAATGAAAACAAATTTAGAATTGTATGAGAAGGGTAATATTTTTAAATGTCCCTCGTAAAAATTTAGGTTTGTATTACTTTTTTTTTTCAAATTGTTTAAAAAATGCAAAATAAAATCTAGAAATGTATAAAAAGGGTAATATTTTTAAATGTTCGTCATAAAAATTTATGGTTCCTATTACTTAACTTAGGGTACATCATGCAGTTATAATAAAATAAATGTATAAGAAGAATAATATTTTTAAACGTCCATAAAAATTTAGGGTTCCTATTACTTAACTTAGTGTGCATTGTGCAGTTATAATAAAATAAATGTATAAGAAGAGTAATATTTTTAAATGCCCATCATAAAAATTTAGGGTTCCTATTACTTAACTTAGTGTGCACTATGCAGTTATAATAAAAAGATTGTTGGTGTTTCCAACCATCGATGTTCCTTATTGTAATTAATGCATCAGTAGTGTAGGTGAAACAATTGCAGTTAAGATTTTTGACAAGTTTTTTAGTCTGCAACAAGTGTAATTGTCTTAGTGACAAGTGTAGACATCACTCATAATGTATTTTTTCTATTTATTTAATTTAATGATGAGAAGAGCTTTAGTTTGTGCTCTAAATTTATCTTCTTGTTTGAACTCTGTTTCTTAATATTTTTTTTTCCTAATTCGTATCATGGTATCAAAGCAGGTTTAGAAGAAAACTGGATCCCTAGCTCGAAATCTTGTTCACACATTAGGAGAGGCCATCCCCACAGGAGCCCAGACTTAGCATGTTTGACTTCTTTGGAGGCATCGAATACTAGATCAACTTGCAATATTGCATGTCTGAAGGTGCAACAGGAACATCCTACCTACAAAAGTTGAATTTCATGAAACCATCATCGTTGGCTCACTTCAAATTAATCAGATCGACATCTGGCTCAGAGGATTCTTGTTTGACGTGTTGGGTCAAACAATTTGGTATGAAAAGAGCATCACATTGAATCTTTAAGTGAATGAAGAGAGTTTTATTTTTTATTATATATATATATATATATATATAATCATTTGAAATGTGTTTTTAGGATTTTGTTAAAAAATATATATATATATATATATATATATATATATATATATATATATAATCATTTGAAATGTGTTTTTAGGATTTTGTTAAAAAAAAAAGCGAGATCATGTGAAAGCCTTTAGCTGTCGAAAAAAGGTTGAGTTCTATTACAAATTTTGTGTTTGGATCTTTAAAAAAAATGGCCTCCAGTAGTTCGATCCATTCATGTGTGATCCATATGGATGTCGGTGGCCTCCCACCTATTCCAACTAGCTCATTTTGGCAGTTTTCCAATTTGGTAGTTTTTTCCTAGTTTTCGGGTCCCTGACTTCCGGGGTTGTTTTGAGGCCCTAAACAACGCTTTTAGGGCTTGCCAAAGTGAAATTTTATATAGAGGTAGAGTCTTATGACAATATATGTATTCCTCGTATAGACCTTTCCAACGCGCTATCATGCTCCTAAAATCGAGATCATATGTAAAAGTTACGACCTTGGGAAGTTGATGTACTAACTTACCCAAACAGGGCCCACATGACTTTTGGCGAATCATCTCCTAGGGTTAGGGTTTTGGATGTATAGGGTTTTTGAAATTCCTATTTATTGTAAAAAGGCCTTCAGATCCTCATTGTAATGATCTTCTTGCAAATAAGCGCAATCGTCACATCTCTTCTCAAAGATAAGCCGCCACCATTCTAGCAAGATTGTTTTCCATTTCATTTTATAGTTTAAGCTTATTTCCTTATTGAATAGAAACCAATTTTATTGTATATATGGTGTTCTGTGTTAAACATCTTTTTATAATAAACTTCATTCATTTCATTCTCCTCATAAAATTTGGATCAATGTGTTCCTATTCCTCTTCTCACAAGAAAAAATTATGAAATGTGGTCAATCAAAATGATGACCTTGTTGAAATCCCTTTATGTTTGGGATCTAATCTCCATCAGGTACAAAGAACTAATGGATGAAGAATTTTAACTCTCCCTGACCAAAAATCAAAGAAATCAACTGAAAGAACACATAAACAGAGATGAGAAAGCATTTAATCAGATTCAAGGTTCATTGGATGAAACAATATGGCCCAAGATCTCCCATGCAAAGACTTCTAAAGCTACTTGGGATATATTGCAGAGAAACCATCAAGGCATGACCAAGGTGAAGACTGTAAAATTGCAGACTCTACGAAGAGATTTTGAAAACCTCGAGATGAAGTAGTCGAAGATCGTATATTTGTACATGAGCAGAGTAATGACCACTAGAAACCAATTGAAAACATACAGTGCAGACATATCCAATCAGAAAGTTTTTGAGAAGGTTATTCGAACCTTATGCACCAAATTCATTGCAATGGCTTTAGCTATAGAGGATACCATAGACACAAGTAAAATTACTATTGATGAGCTCATAGGATCCCCTCTATCCCATGAAGAAATACTAGATCGGAATGAGAATTCATCTCTTGAGAATTCCTTTCAGACCCAACCCTAATTGAGTCGATTCAGAGGAAGGGGTCGTGGCGGAAGAAGCAGTAGTAGAGGTAGGGGAGGAAGAGGCTCTTTACATGCAGTAGAGAGATCAACTCCAAATCAAGAATCAAATCAAGATCCCTTTAAGAACCAAAGAGGGAGAGGCAACAGACAATACAAAGACAATTCAAGGATCAAGTGTTACTACTGTAACAACTTTGGGCATTATGAAAGTGAATGTCAGAAGAAACAATCCGATTTGAACAAAGGCAAAGTGCATGTCATCCAATCTGATGAAGGGATGTGTGAGACAATGTTCCTCTCATGTAACATCACTGAAGACACCACGAAAAAGAAAATATATAGTTCCTGAAGAATCTTGGAGCAATAAGAAAACCATTGTTTCATATTTTAAAGTTTTTGGATGTTTAGCCTATGCACATGTTCTAGAACAGTTGAGAAAGAAACTAGATGAAAGAAGTGAAAGATATATCTTTATAGGATATAGTGAATATTCAAGAGCTTATCGACTATACAATCTTGTCACAAAAAGTGTCATTGTGAGCAGGGATGTTAATTTTCTATAAGAAAAAGTTTGGGAGGATCAATCAAATGAACCCGTTAATATCTAGAATGATTTCCCATAGATGAATGGACAACTACAACATATGGAACAACAATCTATAGAACAAGAAAACCCATATAGATTTCAAATAATGGTAATTCAGAGTCAAGGTGAACAGGCTGGACACATTCCTTCCTCTAGCATGATTCAGATCCAACACTAGTATCCCTAAGAGATCGAAAAACAAGAAGTTTGCAGGACATGTATGAACACATTGATGATGATGATCGAACACATTTTTCTTTAATTTCATATCAACCAACCTACTTTGAAGAAGTTTTAAAATAAAAATAGTGGGTTGATTCTATGAATGGAGAAATAGAAGAAATTGAAAGAAATTAGACTTGGGAACTTGTAGATCTTCTAGTAGAAAAGACCAACATTGGAGTCAAATGGGTGTACAAGACATAGTACAATGAGAAAGGAATAGTGGAGAAACACAAAGCCAAGCTTGTTGAAAAATTCTATGTTCAACACCCTGGCGTGGACTATGGAGAAACATTGCTCATGTTTCATGATTGGATACAGTTAGAAAAATGTTAGTAGTTGTAGCTCAACACAAGTGGTCAGTTTACCAACTAGATTTGAAATCAACCTTCCTGAATGGTATTTTAGAAGAATATGTCTATGTGGATCAGGCACTAGGGTTTCAGATCAAAGGACAAGAACACAAAGTGTATAAATTGAAGAAGAAATTATATGGTTTGAAGTAAGCTTCAAGAGCTTGGTACAGTCGGATTGACTCCTAATTTCTCAGCCATGGGTTCAACAGAAGCAGCAATGAGCCCAATATGTAAACCAAACAAGAACAACAAGGTAATATTTTAATTGTGTTCCTCTATGTTGATTATATGTTACATATAGGAAATTGGAAGCTGGATGAATTTAAAACAGCCATGCAAGATGAATTCAAAATGATAGATTTGGGGTCTAGGAAATATTTTCTTGGTTTGGAAATTGATCAGTCAAAAGATGGCATATTTATTAGTCAGAAAAATTAGCTAAGGATGTCCTAAAGAGGTCCATAATGGATAATTGTAATCCTGCAAACACTCCAATAGTAACAAGAACTCAACTTAGTAAATCTGACAAAGGAGGAGATATCAATCCTACATTGTACAAGAAACTTATTGGGAGTCTTATGTACCTCACAACAATAAGACCTGATATTATGTTTGCAGTGAGTTTACTTTCCATATTCAAGGAGTCACCAAAGGATACTCATTGGAAAGTAGGAAAGATAATCTTGAGGTACATAGCAGGAACAATAAATGAAGGCATCTATTATACTAGTTCTAAAAATGACTGTTTAATTGGCTATATAAACAACAATTTTGCAGGAAGCATTAATGACCAAAAAACAACATCTGGTTATGTGTTCTTTCTGGGAAGCAATCTGATTTCATGGTAATCAAAGAAGTAACCTATTATTACTCTCTCTTCAGCAAAAGCAAAATATGTTGTTGTGAATTCTACGTCTTGTCAAGCAGTTTGGTTAAGAAGATTATTGGGGGGTCTTCAACATCAAACAAAGGGGCCAACTCAAATTTACTGTGACAAAAACTCAGCCATTGAACTATCAAAGAATCATTTGTTTCATAAGAAGATTAAACACATTGACACTCGCTATCATTTCATACATGAATTAGTAAACAATGGTCTCATAAATTGTAAATTTTGTGGAACAAAGGAATAGTTGGCATATATCTTTACGAAATCTTTGGCAAGTAATAGTTTTGTTTCTCATAAACAACAATTAGGAATAATATATATTCATAATTAAGGGGGAGTGTTATTTATTTGAATTAGTTATATCCATAATTAAAGGGGGGTATTAGTTATTGCAATTAATGCATCACTAGTGTAGGTGAACAACTCCCATTTAAGAGTTGTGACAAGTATTTTAGTCAGCAACAAGTGTACTCGTCTTAGTGACAAGTGTAAACATCACTCGTAATATATTTTTTCTATTTATTCAGTTTAATGATGAGAAGAGATTTAGTGTGTGCTCTGAATTTATCTTCTTGTTTGAACTATTTTTCATAATCTATGTTGTGCCTAATTCGTATCAATCGAGTCACACCATCTCTATCGGCCATTACCCACTTTTCAGGTCCCATAAGTGTAATTTAATAAATAGAGTTTTGAATTTTTTTTTTCAAATTATTTAAAAAATCAAAACAAATTTAGAATTGTATGAAAAGGGTAATATTTTTAAATGTCCCTCGTAAAAATTTAGGTTCGTATTACTTTTGCTTTTCAAATTGTTTAAAAAATGCAAAACAAAATCTAAAAATGTATAAAGGGGTAATATTTTTAAATGTCCGTCATAAAAATTTATGGTTCCTATTAATTAACTTAGTGTGCACTGTGCAGTTATAATAAAATAAATGTATAAGAAGAGTAATATTTTTAAACACCCATAAAAATTTAGGGTTCCTATTACTTAACTTAATGTGTACTGTGCACTTATAATAAAAGAAATGTATTAGAAGAGTATTATTTTTAGTCATAAAAATTTAGGGTTCTTATTACTTAACTTAGTGTGAACTATATAGTTATAATAAAATGCTCGTTGGTGTTTCCTGTAAATGTGTTGAACCTACACAGAATAGATCTAGCTAAACAATGATACACACATTTGCAAAGAGAATTGTAGAAAGAAGAAGGAGAGAAAGAATGGAAGAATTCTCATTAACAGTTGTGAATAATGAATAATTTACAGATAATATACTTTGTATATCTCAATGAGTTCGACTTGAGGTGAACCAATGGACCATAGTGGTGGTCTAGAGTGATCTAGACACACACCAACATTTACAGTAGTGAACTACCACCTATTCTAGTCTCTCATGTAGTTACGGGAGTGAACTGCCACCTAGTTGAGTTAAAAAGTCAACTAGTCTTCAGTTAACAGACTGAACATAGAGTAGTGAGGAGTTAACTCAGGGAATCGATGCTAATGCGCCACTCTGGTGATGATACCAAGGCAAGGTCGAATTATCATGGTGATGATCCCAATGTTTCATGGTGATGATCCCAATTCAACATCTAAACTCAACTCAACTAGTCAAACTAAAGTGTCAACTGAAAGAGAATATTCTCCAGGTGGAATATTCTCCCCTAAAATATAGGAGACTGGATAATGACTAATTATGAGTAATAAACAAGGAATAAACTTAGGAAAAATAAATCCTAGGTGTGTGTGAAGTAACTCCAACATTGCCAACCATCGATGTTCATTATTGTAATTAATGCATCACTAGTGTAGGTGAACAACTCGCATTTAAGATTTGTGACAAGTGTTTAAGTCAACAAAAAGTGTAATTGTCTTAGTGACAAGTGTAAACATCACTCAGAATGTAATTTTTCTATTTATTCAGTTTAATGATGAGAAGAGATTTAGTGTGTGCTCTGAATTTATCTTCTTGTTTGAACTCTGTTTCATAATCTATGTTGTTCCTAATTCGTATCAATCGAGTCACACCATCACTCCACTTCCGGTCTCCCTCTCTCTCTGCGTATCACAGTCCACTTCAAGGGAATTCTTGGTGAACAATATTTAGGGTTCGTATTATGTAACTTCATGTCCATTGTATAGGTATAATAAAAATCTTGTTGGCGCTTCCTATCATCAACTTAGGTCGTCACTCCACTTCCATTCTCCCTCTCTGCATACCATAGTCTAGTCCACTTCCATGGAATTCTTGGTGAAAGATAACTTGGACGGGAATTAATAGGAGAATGAATGGAGGTTGAAAAATTTAATTGGCGGGGGAAGACATTTATGGTGTCACAGTGAAACAGATTCCAATTTCTGACTTTGAGCCCGATGCTTCTCTTCTACTTTCTCTTTGTTTTTCTTTCCCAGTGCCCACTCATTTCCTCGATCTACAAAATACTTTCCCCACTCATTTCAGCACTCATTTCCCCAACCAGTTGTTAGAGGAAGGTGTTAGTTTCACAGAGAGTGTATTCGTAAGTTGGGGATTTATCTCTAGAGCCCATACTAGTCCACGTTGAACCGTGATCCTCCTCATGATTTGGATGGCTTCAAAGTTACAGACTAGAAAAAGAGTGGAAAATTATGGTATTCCATAATGGATGACCCCTAATTGAATGTTGTCTAATAGATGTGATTTTGCGAAGGAAAATTAGATGGTTCACAACTACAAGCTATCGTGGAATTCTCATTATCGCTTGATGCATTGGAAACAAAATCCCACCGGGAGTTCTCCATTGTTGGCAGGGATTTGTTCTATGAGTTAAGTTCTCCATTGTTGGTAGGGATTTGATCTATGAGTGAAGTTTGTTCAGGATTTTATTGACACCAGTGACTAAACCCTCATGAAAAAGTTTGGTTACTTGTTAGTTATATTGGCATGTTGCTACTCTGACGATTCAAGATTTACTGGTCTCCAATTAATGTTCTTCCACAACTGTGGATGGAAAAAGGGGTGGTGATTCACGAAATTGTTTTTTCAGGGTTATACAAGCACCAAAACCTCATGACAAAGTTTGGTTAGTTTGATTGGCACGATGTTACTATGACCAATTATGATTCTACATTTTTCAATGTATAATTAATCTTCTTCCACAACTCTATGGATGGAAAAAGGGAAATTCAAAGTCTCTTGTCGGTGAGTGCATGAAGTTGGTGGATGAAAAAGTGGCAATGAGGTGAGTAGGAATGCTTGTGAATTTCTAGGAACGTGCACACGTTCATGATGTGACAGGTTCAAAAAACCCCGAACATCCACTTAGCAAGCCATGTAGGCACATTACCAAGAATGCCTGCACATTCTAAAGAATGTGTGCACATTCCTTAGAAACACATGTACAAGAACATGTGTGTGTTCCAAAAAAAAAATTGAAATAAAAG
>ML785008.1:25521-43347 GCA_009831015.1 Picea engelmannii
CCCCCTTGATCTCCTCCTTTTATATCCCTCTCTACGATTCCCCCTCTCTCTCAACTTCTCTCCCCTTCTCTCTCCCTCACTCTCCCCCTCTTTCCCACTCCACCTCACTCCCTCTCCCTCTCTACCTTTTTATCCTTCGTCCCCTCTATCTCTCTCCTCTTTCCCTATCCCTCTCGATACATCTTTCTCTCTCTCTCTCTGTCTCTCTCTCTCTCTCTATCTCTACCCCTCTTTCACTCTGTCTCCCCTGCCTCTCTCTCTATCTCTCTCAACTCATCTCCTTCTATCTCTCCCTCCCTCGCCTCTCTCTCTCTACCTCTCACACCCTTAACCCTTCTCTCTCTNCACTCTCTCTTTCAATCCCTCCCAATATCTATCTCTCTTTCACACTCTCACTCACCCTCTCTCACTGTACCCCTCTCTACATCCCTCCCTTTATATTTCCCTCTCTTTTCAACCTCTCTATGTCTCTCTAAGTAGCTCACTTGATTTATGTCTCCCCCTCCCACTTTATATCCCCCCTATGCCCCTATCTACCTATATCCATTTTTCCCTCTACCTATCACCCATGCTTCCCCCTCCCCTATCTCACCATCCCTCTCTTTATCTCTCCCTCCCTCCCTCCCTCATCCCCCCATTTCCACACTCTCTATCTCTAATTTTCTCCTTCATTCCGCCCTTCTTTCTTTCCCCGACCCCTCTCCCACTCACTCTCTCTCTCTACCTCTCTCTCTCTCTCTCCATACCCATATCTATATCCCCCATCCCTTTATCTCATTATATTCCTCTCTTTGTATATTCTTCTCTCTCCCTACCCCTCTCTCACTCTCCACCCTCACCCTTTCTCTCATTCTTTTCTTCCATCTCTTTATCCTTCTCTATCACTCTCTCTCTCTTTCTTCCTCCCTCCCTCTCCACCCTTATCTCTCTCCCGCCTCTCTCTCTTTCATTCACTCTAGCTCACTCTCTTCCCTTATCTCCCTCTCCCTCTCTGTCCTCCCTCTACTACTCTCTCTGCCTCTCTCTCCCTCCATCTATTTATCTCCCTTCTCCCTCTCTCTTTCCTTCCCTCCAACTATCTCTCTTTATATCTCTTTCTCTTTTCCCCCTCTCCCTCTACCCATCTCTCTAATGCTCCTTCTACACCCTTCTCTCTCTCTCTCTTTCTCTCTCTCTCTCTCTCTCTCTCTCTCTCTCTCTCTCTCTAGCATTCTATCCCTTTATCGATATTTCCCTCTCCCTATCCACCCCACTCTTCCTCCTATCTCTCTTTGTTAAAACCAAATATCAATATAGCACAGAAAAACCTCAGAATAAGTAATCAACGCCTTGAAAAAGAGATAATTTCAGATAATAAGCCTCTTTGAGGGGGAAACCTCCTTTTACCCCACATAAATGTTCAAGTACAAGATGATTCCAAATGAAAATGTCTCCTTGGTATATATAGGAGACTAGGAGGTATAATTACAACTAATGGAATAAAGACGACTTAAATAAAATAACATTACTAATGTAATATTTCCCAATTAAGAGGTAATGAGTATATTCCCCAATTAAGAGGTAATGAGCCAATAGAGATCTTTCGCACAACCTAGTCAACATTTGTAATAGAATTGTGAACATACATAGTACAAGATCTTAAGAAACTAGCTAGCTCTACAACTGTTGTGTGTATACATCTACAATTTCACCCTCACTTTGCTCATACAAATTTCCTTCACCAATTTTCTACAGTTTTTTTTTTGTGTGTGCAGTTGTATATTATATTATTCAATATATTAACTACTATTCTCACGTGCCCAATTTGAGGGTGTTTTGGTTGCAAAAAATGCATACTTTGCCCCTTTCGAGCCTGTATGTGTCAAATGCAACTCTCCTGCTTCTGCTTCTGCTTCTTCTTTCAAAGTGATGATACAATTGATTGTCTGCGATGCAGTAAAAAATACCCTTGCATATATAGACATTGCCTCAATGTTGCCATCTGAACCGTGAGCAACACAATCATACATTATACAATTAGACAACCTATGTTACATGATGTGCTTCCTAGGTTATTAAAATTGTCATATGATGCATACTTACAAAAAAAGAAAAACAATGTCTACATGTTGCGCAACTTTCAGATACATAGAAAATTTACCTTAAATGAGGACAATGCAATATTGCATATTGGCTGAAAAAAAAAAATCATATCAAGATTTGGCAGGAAACAAAAAATTCTCATGTGTGTGTGTAATTTTTATTCAACACCCAGATGAATCTTCATTGGACTCGATTTCTTCGAAGTTTACATCTATGGCTGTAAAATTTTGTTTCCAGAGATTGTCTCTTTTTGTGCGCTTGAAACAACAAGGAGAATCTAACTACAAATGCAATCGATGTTGTTATTTTCATGTTTTTTTGCATCTCCGAGTAAGAATTTTGCATATTTTTTGGCGTGTGCAAATGAAAAAAAAAATGATGGCTAGCTATGGCTTTGTTGGAGGATTCTGCACCTTTTTGGGTGCCCAAATTGATTTTTTTTTCCAACTATATAGCCATGGAATGATTTCTGCATTTTTTTGGGGTACCCAAATAAAAAAAATGAACTCCAACTATACATTTATGGTATGGTATCTACATTTTCTCGATGTCCTAATTGAAAAAAAAGAGACTAAGCATGGATTGAAACATGAGCTTGAGAGATTCATAACTCACTATAGAGATTGGAAAGTTTGGGCATTGGAATTCATATAGGCAGGTGCAGTTATTGGTGATGTACAACCGCATAAGATTGTTCAGTCCAGAAATGGGAAGCATGAGGAAAAACCCCATACAATGTATCCAACTATAAATAACTCAGGCCCATCCTTTGAACCATTGAAATAGCTTTCTCCTATGGGAAGAACCATGAGGCATTTCCAATAATATTGGAAATTTAGCATTGTTAAAATTGGTAGTGATAGAACATGGCACTATCATAAGAAAATGTAGATAATGATATTGCTTCATGGTAAAATAGTAATCAGAAAGTTTCTTGTTCCCCATTTTGAGGCTTGGTTATAGCTAGGATACAATGGTGAAGATCTGCTGGTTTTGTGTTGTCTTGTGTTTGGAAAAATTTTGTTCATATCCCATGGCCCCGATTATTTTCTCATGGGAACATATACAAAATGTAAGAGAAAACCAATGCCACATGTGTTTTTTTTATATATCAAATTGTTTGATGCAAAGGTCGATACCTGTTTCTCTATGGAACCTTGTGGGATCTCACTTGGCGCCTTCTATGTTTATGTGTTGCCTTGTGCCTCGACTTTGAATACATTTGGTGTTTACTTGGTTCTTGGTTGTATCCTTTGTTCTGGAAAATTAATAATACATTCAGGATCTTGGTAGTTTTTCTATGATCTTAAAGAATATACAAGACATGATTTTCCTTTTAATATAATTTCTATGATGCAAATATAGTATATGGCTCATTTTAGAAATTTCCATTGATCGATGAACTTAGAAAAATTCATTTCGAGGAATAATTTAAAATAAAAGGATATATACTATGTGAATTCCAATGGAACTATAATATAAACAACATGATATTAAAATTAAAATCCTTCGTTGTTATACTTGCAGTGAAGTTGATAGTACAATAACTTTACTTAAACATCCCAAAATTGACTTTCTTGTCGCTTTTCGATGCTTCTCTTATACAAACACATCCTGGAAACTATAAGCATGGATCGCTTTATCTATTCCTTGATTGAAGAACCTATTCACATGTTTAATGCACTTTGTAGTTATTGTTAAGACCATAAATGGAGCTTTCTTACACCAATTCTTGCTTCCAAAAATTGCCATTCCATTTATTTTTTCCCTCTCCTTCCCCTTTCTGTTTACTTAGTCATTTTTCAGAAAATGTCTAGGTGTGGGAGTTGCTGGATTCACATCTTCATATTTACACTAATACTTTTATATCATGAGCCCGACCGACCGCTTCCCTGTTTCATATTGAGCAAAATTTTTGGATTGTGGTTTATCGGATAGGGGGTTCCCGGATAAGCGTGTTATGTTGGAACATATATAATGCTGAAAATTTTGAGCTTTACATTTTCCACTTCATGAAAATATAATTTCTCCCAAAACGGTAACTTAGAAAATAACTTTCGAATTTCAAATCAAATTCATTTCTCGTTAATTAGTAGTAAGGCGCGCGTGATATCCGTCGTTGATAAAGTTTTTCCGTTTTGATCGAACGATCCTAATTTCTCCGTCGTTTTGGAGCCGCCTAATGTTTAAAGATGTAAATCACCAAGGTTTGCTCGAGATCTTCCCGCTTCGAGCATTTCGATAATTCTTAACAATAAAAGTCCCGAAACTCGAAAGTGTCCGTTCATCACTTTTCCTAAATCTTTGAAGGACACGAGTCATGGTACACATGTATATTTTGAGTCTTCCTCGAGTTGACATGTGGCACCCTTTTATGACATTTTTGTTTGAAGACTCGTATGATTCTAAGTAACACATGGCACCTCCCTTTTCTCGACACATCATCTAGAATGACATCATTTGCGATGCGTCACTATCGGAGATGACCCTTCAGAAATATAACAAAGAACTAGTTCATAAATCACTGAAGCACCAAAAATGATGAAGTATTAAACTTTAATTAATTAAGTTGATTATGGTCAAGGGATAATTAATGACTTTTCACTTCAGAGTTCAGACGATTACCCTTCATCGTATCCATGAAATATCTGAAGCTCGAATCTCTGAAACACTTAAAATTATAAATATGATTAATTAAGACTTAAATAGATTACTAGATAATTAATAACTTCGCAATTTTGGGTTTCAGGTATTTCCTCTCAAACTACATTTAAAAACCTCGAACTCTGAATCTTCGAAACACTTAAAGTTAACACAACTTTTTAAACATGATTAATTAAGGTTTTAATAGTGATTATCCAGGGATTAATCTCCACAGATTCAGAATTTGGAAAAATATCAGTCTGTCTCATTTAAAACTCTCGAACATGAACGTCGAAGTATTAACGATATATATGATGGGATAAAGTTAAAAATTTGAATTGTGATTGGTAGTTTTTATTCAAAGAATAACTTATAGAATTCTTTTGTTACAAGAAGGCTAATCTTATTTCCTCAAGGATTATGGTGTTGCGAAAATTTGCAAGAAAACTTGATGGATCATATTTCAGAATCTAGTGGAACAATAAATCAGTTTGGAAGCTGGATAAACTAAACAAAGGGCCAAATATAGTAGGGAAGGGGCTAAATCGACAGAAAATGGGAGCACAAAATCTTTGAAGTGCTAAATCCCTGAAGTGAAGGATCTCTTGCCATGTGTCCTTTTATTTCAATGGTGAGGATTTACTTCAGAACTCTGGGCTTCATGCATTCCAAGGTGAAAATATATGAAATGTTAAATCCTCGATGTGGAGGATCTCCTATTGCATGTCCTTTTGATTTCAACGACATATATTTACTTCGGAACACCAGGCTTCAGGAGTTCTCTCTTCATACATCCATCTTTTTTCTGAAGTGGTTGTCCCCGCAGCGAGAGATCTGGCATCATGTGTCCTTTTGATTTGGATGGTTGATATTTACTTCATAGCTTCGGGTATTCAGGATTTCTTTACTCATCACTTCTTGCATCCTTCCAGAGTACAAAATATTCGAATACATAGATTGTCTGACACGTGTCCCCCACTCAGATCAATGGATAGGAATTGCATGAAATTCGCTCTATCTTCTCTACATATGACTAAGAGTTGTGACCTCTGCTTAACCTTTGGGAACTTATTTCTCTTTGCGAGATCAAACAATTTATATTTATCTCTCCTAGATCAATGGCCGAAAGTGATTGTGGGGTGCCGATTTTTGCGGGGTTTAATTTTGAGAGGCGATCCCGCAATTTAAATCACAGTTTTCTCTCGGGGTTACGTGTCATCACCAGATGCATTGCGGGGCGAAAAACGGGTTAACTCAAAAACATTTCTTCGCGCCCCCGTAAAATAGAGAACTCATAAAAATTTTGTAACCTCTCACCCCTCGCCACCTATATCCCACTCTTACTACACGTCACCTCCCAACAGACGCACCACCTTCCCATAACGAGATCGCTTTGAGCTAGTTGTCCAATTTCCATCACCACAAATTCAACTGCAATTATTTATGTCAGTAAACTCATTGTAGATGATAGATGACTCAAGATACAATTGGCATCAAAGACCAACCACATAGCAAAAGTCAAATACAGATCATCAACATATGACATCAAATTAAATCCAAATAAATTTAAATATTCCTATGATATACATTCAAATCGAAACGTTTCTTTCAAAGATCATTGTAATCTGTTTCAAACCGAAACATTTCTTTCAGAGATCATTGTAATCGGTTTCAAATTGAAATGTGTCTTTCATAGATCATTGTAATCAGTTTCAAACCAAAACGTTTCTTTGAGAGATCATTATAATCGGTTTCAAACCGAAGGGACTCATCTAGTATAAATATTAGGAGTTTTGAATGTATCAAAGGGTCATCCCGAGAGGCTTTGAGGTTGGGATTGTAATGTAGTCTTTTTAGCAACACATTTGATAGAAGAAAAGATATTCTATACCTTTTTATGTTAAATTATGTCTTTTTCCCATGTCATGTTTAAGGAGTTTTAATTACTCATTTTTCTTCTTCTCTCTTTTCTTTAACTCGTAATAGTTACAATTCAGTGAGACTTCTTTTGTGACTAATTAAGAGTTTTTTTTCAAGTGCAATTTTTCCTTCGTTTCACTATGAGTAGAACAAGACCTGCATTTTAATTGTTAAATCCTTATTTACAAGTTATATTTGTTCATAGATTTTCCCCTGCCTTGTTGTGAGTGAGACAAGACCTATGTCTATATATTTGAAATCATTTTCATTCTTCTACCGAAAGGAAGACCAGATTTATCTGAAATGGATACTTGGCGTTTTATTTCAGTTTTGTATATCTCTTATCTTTTATCCATCCTCATGATTTTAAATGGATTTAGTAGACGAGATCATGCCTCTTTATTTCTAATTTTTAATGGTTGAAAGGTTATTTCAGACCTAGTCCTAGAATCCTCCAATAACTGATCAATCACCCATTATTATCTTTTTCAAAATGTGCTAAGGCTTGGCTCTATTACAAACTAGAGCCAACTCTTGCGACAAAATATTTCTGGAACCATTGCCAGGGATGGAGAAACAAAGTTATTTTCTCTGGGGAAACGATAAGTAAAACTTTAAACTTTGATGGTGAACAAAGATTGAATTTGAATTAAATTTCTTGTGATCATTGATGTGGCAACTCCTTGGTTCGAAGACTCCACATGATTCACTGGTGACTCCATTGATTCCATGATGTCAATTTCTATCACTGCTCGGATCACTGAGAGGCATGCTCCTTTGGAATTTACAAATGTTTTTGGTTTTCCAAACACGGTTCCAGACTGCAAACTTTGGGAAGATTATCTTCCTAAATTTAAATAGGATGAATATGAAAATCCTACTGAACACCTATTTGAGTTTCATAATCTTATGAATCAACTATATATTCATTATGAAGATGTTTTGATGAAATTTTTTATGTTTAGTCTGGGAGGAGATGCTCATCAATGGTCTAAGTATCTTCCTCATTTCAGCATTTCATCACTGAAATAATTCCACACATTTTTCCATAAGCATTGAAAGAGGATCTATCCAACTGATTTTCTTTTTGAAGACTGTTGCAATTTAGATTTCGTAGAACAAGAATGTAAAGATAATCAGTTTTTCGATGAAAAATTAGAACATGATAGTAATTGTGGTCAAGTATATGAAGAATAATTTGTAGGAAAACAACATCTTCTTCAAATAGATCGAAAAAATTTATATGAAGAGGACTTCAAAGTAAATCAAGAAGAGGTTTCTTGCAACAACAATAATGAAGACGACACGATTGTAAATGAAGGTATCTTCACAGGAACTATGGTCTTTCAAGAGGATCAGGTCTAGGTTCATTGTAGAAATAAAGATGAAAATGCATTTTCTAATTAAGAGCTATATTCAAATTCATATATACATGATTCTACCTTCACTTCCTTTTCCCAAGAAAATGGCCTTCAATATGATTATAGTAGCATAGATAATACTAAAGATAATTTGATTGAACAACACGATAATGAAATGTTTGATCTATATCTTTGTGAAGGTCCACAACTTATTGAAGACCATACAAAATCAACTTTTGAAAAGGACGATTTTTGTAATAATAATAATGATGGTAACGATACTCTAAGTGCATTTTTTATCCTACCAAATGTTCATAGTAATTATTTTCATGATCAAGTTACTGTTCTAAATTATTATTTTGATCAAGATGCTATTATTGAGTCACAATTACTAGATCATCAAGAAATGGAAGTTTTTGAAAGTCAAAATTCATAAATTTTATGTATCATCCTATTTACAATGAGTATCCAGAGGATGAAGAAGAGAAAAAATATTTCTCAACATGCATGGTAACATACAATAATTCTCCTTTGTTTGATAACTACGATGAATGAAATATTGAAGTTGATGAGAAACAAATTATTCCTCTTTCTTCAGAGAGTTCACTTCAGCAGAAAAATTATCAGTTTCACTATAAGAGCAATCAACTTTTAGTATGACAGTGATGAAGAAGGTTCTTGGACAGACAATGAAGGATATAAGGAGGGGCTACTGGAGCAATTGATCTCTCCTTCCTATTTAGCAACTGATGAGCAGCAGAATAGTGAACCTCAATATGACATTCTCGAGCCAAGAAAAGAAAATATCAGTATTGGAGAAAGTGCACAATGGATTTTCATGCAGTTAGGACAATATGAAGAGGTATCGCTTGATTATATAAATTATTTATCTTTCCATGATCCAGTGGTTGTTGGGTTGGAGTATTTACTTCAAGAGGTCCAAAATGTTGCAGCGTCTTGTGTGCAACCAAACTTCAGCAGTAAGTGCAGGCTACATATCCATTCTTTGTTGCAAAAAACTCATTATATTTTCATTCCTTCATTTAGAAACAAGCAAGGTATGTTAAGAAATACACTATTTGCATGGCTCCTTTGTAAATTCCGTATTAATTGATTAATGGAATTTCACCTGATTAGTATAGGGCCAATGTATATAAATAATATGTCCAAATCTACATTTCATTTCATCATTCTAGTTAGGAATTTTATTTGAATTCCGTAGTTCTTAGTTTGCTATCTAGTACGGTTCATTTTTTAGGTATTATGACTCCATAGCCCAATGATGGGGCTGAGAGTTTAACATGATTAATTCCAGGTCGCAGAAGGATGAAGGAACGTTGTCTACTATTGTTAGTGTGTTGCAAAATAAATCTTCTTTGAGGCTGAATAAAAATTCGACACTCAAACATTCAATTTCTCTAAAAATAGGAGATAAATTAATAATCTTCCCTTCTGAAAATTCAAAAGGAAATTAAGGTATGAGTTCCTAGTCCTCTTATAGTTCAAATAAAATTCCAAGAAAATTCTTTTTGAAATAAATGTGAGGGAAGTTTTTCTCATGAAAATATTATCACTTGACCTAAAATCAGAGAGGTATACAGTTTGACTTAAAGTGTCACGATGATAAATTCTAAATCCATCTCTGAAATAAAAATAAAAATGACAATAAATAAACTTGAAAGAAATCTAAACTAAAATACACAAACTTGTATAGAATCAGGGTATTTTGTGTTAGGTCCTCCAAATCCTCGATTTGATCATCTTTTCTTATCCCCAAGTTCTTATCCACTTCAAATTTTCTTGTTCCTTTCTTAGTCTTCATAGAAAGAAAGTAACTTACCTTGATTCTGAAAACTTCAAAACATAATTTCAAAATGAGATTAGGCGAAATTTTTTATGATTCCTATGATTTTAACTAAAACAAAGTATGTCTAGGCTAATCCTGATAACTTTAGTTCTTCTATCATATTTTAAACTAGTTAAATCACTCAAGCTCAATCCTTGAAAAATAAAAATTCCAATAAAATATTCCCTATAGGCGAAGCTGTATTGAAGATCGAGAGAAAATTAGTCGAGAGTACAGTCAAAAAATTGTTGACAGACTTTCGTTGTTAAATTTTAAGAAGATATCATCCCTTTTATGATACATACAAATTGATTTCCCCCACTTCAAATTTATTAAAATATAAGATAGATGGTGAAAGAAAATTCATAATCTGATTTCCCCCATCTAGTCCAAGACAAATGGTGAAAGGAAATTCATAATTCGATTTCCCCCATTTCGTCCAAATAGATATGATGAAAGGAAATTCATGTAATGATTTCTCTCATCTCAACAAAATGTGAATTGAAGTGGTGAAAGGAAATTCAATGGGAGATGTAGATAACTTCACTGGGGTACTGAATAGGCTCGCTGGCTGTGAAGCAATATCTATGATATCTATAAGGATGTCATACACATACATAACATACTTTGGTATCTAGTTCTCTTTCTGGTAACATTTACATTCTAAACCAACAAGGGATTCCCTAAATAAATCGCTAAATTTACTTAAACTTAATGCGAAAGAAATCGACCAAAGTATGATATTTCAGTTAAAGTTGTTTCGATTATCTTAAGAAAATCCAAACTTAGTTTTAGGAAAGGGAAATTATTAATATCCTAACTTGAAATCAATAATAGGTGTGTTTTGAAGGTTTTCTAAAATTCAGTTGAAGTTCAATTTTTCTATGTATAATTAATTCCCAAAAAGGTGTTTCCCAGAAATAAAATAATGACTCCATTTACCCAATAAAGTCACTTGGTCTATTGTTCTTATGCATCTCATAGGGAGACATGATACCCATATGGAGCCTATGTTGGAACATATATAATGCTGAAACTTTTGAGATTTACATTTTCCACTTCATGAAAATATAATCTCTCCCAAAACGATAAATTAGAAAATGACTTTCGAATTTCAAATCAAATTCATTTATGGTTAATTAGTAGTAAGTCGAGCATGATATCCACCATTGATGATTTTTTTCCATTTTGATCGAATGATCCTAATTTCTCCAGAGCTTTGAAGCCGCCTAATGGTTAAAGACGTAAATCACTAAAGGTCGCTCTAGAGCTTTGCACTTCGGGCATTCCAATAAGTCTTAATAGTAAAAGTACTGAAACCTGAAAGTGTTCGTTCATCAATTTTCCTAAACCTTTGAAGGACACGAGTCGTGGTACATCTGTATCTTTTGAGTCTTCCTCGAGTTGACACATGGCACCCTTTTCATATGATTCTATGTAACACATGGCACCTCCCTTTTCTCAACACATCATCTAGAATGACGTAGTCTACGATGCGTCACTTTGGGAGATGACCCTTCGGAAATATAACAAAGAACTAATTCATAAATCACCGAAGAACCAAAAATGCCGAAGTATTAAACTTTAATTAATTAAGTTGATTATGGTCAAGGGATAATTAATGAATTTTCACTTCGGGGTTCAGACGTTTACCCTTCATCGTATCCTAAAATATTCGAAGTTTGAATCTCTAAAACACTTAAAATCATAAATATGATTAATTAAGACTTAAATTGATTACCAGATAATTAATCACTTCACAATTTTGGGTTACGGGTATTTCCTCTCGACCTACATTTAAAAACCCCGAACTCTGAATATCTGAAACACTTAAAGTTAACACACCTTTTTAAAGATGATTAATTAAGGTTTTAATAGTGATTATCGAGGGATTAACATCCACAGATTCAGAATTCGGAAAATTCTCACTCTGTCTCATTTAAAACTCTTGAACACGAATGTTGAAGTATTAACGATATGTATGATGGGCTAAAGTTAATAATTTGAATTGCGATTGGTAGTTTTTATTCATAGAAGAACTTATAGACTTCTCTTATTATAGGAAGACTAATCTAATTTCCTCAAGGATTATGGCACCGTGAAAAGTTGTGAGAAAACTTGATGGATCATATTTCAGAATCTAGTGGAACGATAAATCAGTTCAGAAGCTGGATAAACTAAGGAAAGGGCCAAATATAGTAGGGAAGGGGATAAATCGAAAAAAAATGGGAGCAAAAAATATCTAAAGTGCTAAATCCCCGAAGTGGAGGATCTCTTACCCCGTGTGCTTTGATTTCAATGGTGAGGATTTACTTTGGAACTCTAGGTTTCGGGCGTTCTAAGGTGTAAAAATCCAAAATGCTAAATCCTCTAAGTGGAGGATCTCCTACTGCGTGTCCTCTTTATTTCAAAAACGTATATTTACTTCGAAACTTTGGGCTTTGGGAGTTATCGCTTCATACATCCATAATTTTTCCAAAGTGGTTATCCCCACAATGAGAGATCTGGCATCGTGTGTCCTTTTGATTTGTACAGATGAGATTTACTTCAGAGCTTCGTGTGTTTGGGATTTATTTACTTAGCACTGCTTGTATCCTTCCATAGTATGAAATAGTCAAATACGTAGATCGTCTGACATGTATCCCCTCCTCATATCGAAGGATAGGAATTGCATGAAATTTGCTCTATCTTCTCTACATATGACCAAGAGTTGTGAACTCGACTTAACCTTTGGGCGCTTATTTTTCTTTGCGAGATCTCACGTTTTATATTTAGGTCACCTATATTAATGGTCAAAATATATTCCAGGCTGAGAAGTTGCACGGGGTTTAATTTAGAGAGGCGGTCCCGCAATTTAAAATGTGGTTTTCTCTCGGGGTTACATGTCATCAACAGATGCATTATGGGGCGAAAATTGGGTTACCTCAAAACTATTTCTTTGCGCCCCCGCAAAATAGAGAACACGTCACACTTTCATAGCCTCTCACCCCTCGCCACATGTCTGCCACTCTTACTATACATCACCTCCCGACAAATGCACCACCTTCCCATAACGAGCTTGCACTGAGCTAGTTATCCAATGTCCATCACCACAGCTTTAACCGCAATTATTTACGTCGATAAACTCATAGAAGGTGACATATGACTCAAGGCACAGTAAAAAACAAAGACCAACCACGTAGAAGAAGTCAAATATGGATCATTAACATATGACATCAAATTAAATCCAACTAAATTTTAAAGATTCCTATGATATACATTCAAATCGAAACATTTCTTTCAGAGATAATTGTAATCGGTTTCAAACAAAAACGTTTCTTTCAGATATCATTGTAATCGGTTTCAAACCGAAACATTTCTTTCAGAAATCATTTTAATCAGTTTCAAACCAAACCATTTCTTTAAGAGATCATTGCAATCGGTTTCAAACTGAAGGGACTCATCTGGTATAAATATTAGGAGTTCTGAATGTATCAAAGGGGGCAACCTAAGAGCCTTTGAGGTTGGGATTGTAATGTAGTATTTTCAGCAATACATTTGACAGAAGAAAAGAGATTCTATACCTCGTTATGTTAAATTCTGTCTTTTTCCCGTGTCATGTTTATGAAGGTTTCATTACTCCTTTTTCTTATTCTCTCTTATATTTAACTTGTAATAGTTACAATTCAGTGATACTTCTGTTGTGACTAATTAAGAGCATTCTTTCAAGTGTAGTTTTCCCTTTGTTCCACTGTGAGTAGAACAAGACCTGCATTTTAATTGTTTTTCCTTATTTAAGGGTTATATTCGTTCATAGCTTTTCCTGTGTCTTGCTGTGAGTGAGACAAGAACTATGTCCAGATATTTGAAATCATTGTCATTTTTCTACTGAAAGGAAGAACATATTTATCAGAATTGGATACCTGGATTTTTATTTCAGTTTTGTCTATCTCTTATCTTCTATCCATCCTCATGATTTTAATTTGATTTAGTAGACGAGATCATGCCTCTTTATTTCTGATTTTTAATGGTTGAAAGGTTCTTTTAGACCTAGTCCTAGAAGCCTCCAATAACTGATAAATCACCCATTATTATCTTTTTCAAAATGTTATGAGGCTTGGTTCTATTACAACCTATATCCATATCTTGCGACAATAGATTCAACATTTTATTTCCATTTTTCTGCCACCTGCAAAAAATACCGGGACTTCCTTGATCTACAAATTAGCAAAAAAAATCCCCTTTTTCATGTTTTCTTTCCCTTTTTGGTTACTTGGCCCTTTTTCTGAATGTGTCATTTTTCTGAATGTCTTATTCTTTTATATAAAATACCCGAAGTTCTGCAATATACAAATTGAACATCGAAATTCATCATTGTCTCTTGTTCCATGTTACACATTTTGCAATCAACAGTTGGGATAGATACAATTTGACCATCGGGCACTCACATCTCCTGAGTAGAGCTTGTGGCCCTATTTTCAAGCTTGTCAATATTCCATGTTCTTAGTATGTCTCGTGATTTTATATCACAAATCCGACCAACTTCCTACCCATTGCATACTTGGACACTATTACCATCGTCGGTTCCTGGGCAAGCTTGCTCAACATCGAACTTCCATTGTTCTGCTACCTACAAACAACACACTAAATCCCACGATATACAAACTCAATGTCGAAATTCATCATTTTGCCCTGTTCCATGTTACACATTGCAGAGTCAAAATTTCGGAGACATACAATTTGACTATCGACCCCTCATGTCTCCTGAGTATATCTTGGGACCCTATTTTTGAAGCCCTCCCGACCGCTTTCCATACTTGGCCATTTATTTGAATCTCTTTCACACGCTGGCGGGTGGACGAAATGTACAATTCTTAATCTTAATGTGCAATTATTAAGATTTAATGCTACTATCTCATCGTGCACGAACCATTAAAATTTTCATTAATGTCCGGAAGGCCAAAGAAGACTTGTCACTAATACGAATTAAACCAAGATTTTTGGAGAAGAGTGTTATCCTTTCCAAGTATTCATTTCAAGAATGATGCAATCTCTTTCAAGTGTCGACCGGTTTGTGCCTTTATGAAATATCTAATCCTTAATCCCTCTTCGTTGTCACCGCCACCTTTGCACTTTTTTCTAAATATGCAATTAGTAAGATTTAATGGTAAAAACTCATTATGCACGAACCGTGGATATTGTCATTTATCAATGAAAGGATCGAGGAGATCTTCCATTGATACGCATTAAACCAAGATTTGCGGAGGGTTATATTATCCCTTCCCAATTTTCATTTCAAACATCATCTGGAGAAAACATAAATTCTCATCAACTTTGAGTTAGTTATTATTCCTAGCTTTTCTCTTATGTAGTTCTCTTTATTTTAACCTCTTCTATTATTTATCCTTTTACCAATAACCCTTGGAACTTACTCTTCTCTTTTAAGTTTTTTGAAATTTCATTTGGCCCCTTTGTTCTCAATTTAATTTATTAATCAATTAATTTTTACTTTTGATCATAAATCTTAACACCTTTAGGAATAATTGAATCTTTCTGTTATTTTGAAATTTTTTAACCCTTGGTTTTCAATTTAATTAAATAATTTTTACTTCTAATCTCAAATCTTAAGGGCTTTACGAATAATTGAATAATTAAATATTTTTTCACTCGACATGTTTTCCCTTCACCAACTCCAATGTTAATCCTCTCATCCTATTTATTCTAATATATTGACACTCTTTTCTCACTCTTTAACTTCTTTGGTTCATGACGATAGGTGGAGTGTCCCCTCAAAATGTTGGAAGTTTCAAAAATTTTGAAAGAGTTTAATTCCATAAATATGGACAACACTATAACTAAATGTTCATGAGCTTAACTAAAAGTTCAAAAGCTTCATACAAGTATACAAGTAGAATTATTTCTCTAGCCATTTTTTCGACTCATTTTCTAGGTCTTCACTATCTCTAGATTTCTCATCTTATTTATCTTCTAAGTTAGAGCCACCAATCTCCCTGAAGGGTCCAAACTTGTTCTCTAGAGTTTCCATGATGATGGTCATCTTGACAGAGATGTTAGTGAATTATGCTTCTAGTTTTTAAAATCTCTCTTTTGATTCATCGTGAGGGTTGTTACTATAATCATACCCCACATGGTTAAGTTTTTTCATACATCATGCCAATCATTGGATCCTACAACTTTCCACAAACCCCACTAAAAAAACATACCTTGATACCTTTGATATAATCTCTAAAGTTTCTACAATCTTTTATTATGTAGTGTTTTAATTAATATTTAGATTACATGTAACTTGGGAAGACCTTGTTATCACACAAATTGTATGTTGGGAAAATCCCAACCTAAACCACAAGAGTGAGACAAGTATAGGATTACCTACCCATTGTCACCTTAGATAGACAAAATGATGTTATAAACAATATATTAGGGCAACCTTATGGTTGTAGAAAACTTTTTCTATAGAAACAAGATCTAGCCACAAAAGTGAACATGTAAACCGTCAAAACAATAGTTAATTATCAATAGAACAATAATCTAGGATAGCAAGTAAACTTTGGTTGTAGATTAGTAAGAAATGAGTGAGAGAGAGAGTTTTCTGCAGCCCTAATGGTTGTAGCATTAATTTTTAACAAAACAGAGAAATAATTGGCTAAGCCTTTGGAACTTCTGCTCTTGCTTCCCATTAAATGGGGTACATGCCCTTCTTGGGTCAATCAGCCCGATGACCTAAAATATAGGGACACGAAAGAGAAGAAGTAATGGAAAGTGGTAAGTATGAATGGAAGCGGTAGGAAAACCCTTCAAGGAAAACCCCTGGTTACAACCCTTTCACCAAGGGTGGCCACTTACTAGGAAATCATGACACTCACCAAGGTGAAATAAGGAAAAAAGCATAATTTCCAAGAAAAACGTTCCATAATCAAGTTTTAATGCATGATATTAAAATCCCCAAGTATTAAAGTGATACATACCACAACACATGATTTGCACCTCATGGAGCAAGATCTACCATCCTCTCAAGGCAAGATGGTGTGGTGAATTCCATCATGACGAATGAAGAAGTATGGTGGTGACGCGGGGCTCCATCTGTGTAAGTGGACACTATCGATCAATCCATCTCTCGGTACTCCATGTCTACAACCTGAGGGCCTAGAGACATCATCTCCTTAGTTATCCCTAGGAATGGGGGATAACAAACCCAATGCTGGAAAGAGTGAGCTAGAAGGTGAGGTCTATGCCCTGTTCTTCTCTTCTTATTTATGAAATGTAAATACAAAGAAAGGGGCACTCACAATGGAGATGCCCTGAGAACTATGGTCAATATGACTACGACAAGATCTTCTACTTCCTTTGGTCTGCTTCAATATCACACGCCTAGAGGCTCTGCTTAACTATAGAGAAATAGAAAGTGCATGAACCCCTTCCTTTCCTAGTGGCCTAGTATTTTGATATAACTTTATAGTCGTGTAGGGTTTCGGTTAGGGTTTTACCTTCTTCAACCCCTAATTAATATTATGGTTTTGGACCCTCTATTAAATATTTTTGAATGTCCACATGTGTGAGTAATGGAAGTTGACGTGGCATCCACTCAGTAGCATGGTGATCAATAGGATAAGTCAATTTATTGGAGGCATAACTTCCTCATACTAGCTTTGATTATCTTCATGCTATTGGGAATATCTTGAAGTGTAGAACCATTTCAAGATGATGAAAACTTTTCTTGCAAAGTTTTGATTGCAAAAATGATCATTCAGGTAATCAAATGGACTCTTAAAAGTTCTAAACCCTAGACCATCAAAGTGGGACTTGCCCTTAAAATGACCCCTACAAAGCAATAACTCCAATTTTTCCACCTAAAAAATACCAAAACAAATGACAAATTATATAATGGTCCATTATTGATTTTCATACTTATTATATTTTAAAATATTTATCATATAATATCTTGCATTATTATTTTAATTAATTCTTTGACTTTAT
>ML785008.1:53990-83928 GCA_009831015.1 Picea engelmannii
GTAACGGTTCGACCGTGAGGGTTCCCACGTCCAATACCTGCAATTCTTTCCAATTTAGTTTATGTGATTCATCAGCAACATAATGACGTAAAACAGATACATGAAATACATTATGAGTTTTATGCAAGTGGGGTGGCAGTACGCGACGATAGGCAACAGTTCCAATTTTCTCTTAGACCCTAAATGGACCTATAAACCAAGGTGACAACTTTGTCTCCTTCCCGAACCATATGGTACTCTTATTAGGCCTGATACGAATGAAAACTTGGTCCCCCACTTCATAATTTCGGTTGGTCCTATGTGCATCTGCATAACTTTTCTGTCTATCATGTGCTTCCTTTAGTCTCTGCCTGATCTGAATCACTTGTTCCTCCATTTCCTAAATCAATTCAGGCCCAACTGTTACTCGGTCTTCTAATCTATCCCAACTCAATGGTGTTCTGCATGGCCTTCCATACAAAGCTTCGTATGGTGGCATTCCGATGGAACTATGATAATTGTTATTGTAGGCAAACTCTACCAAAGGTAGGTACTTCTCCCACTGGGTTTGATTATCCATTACATACATCCTAAGCATGTCTTCCATAACTTGATTTACTCTCTCAGTTTTTCCATCTGTTTCAGAATGATAAGTTGTGCTTAAGTTCAATTGAGTCCCCAATGTTGACTGTAAACTTGTCCAAAACCTAGATGTGAATCTTGAGTCCCTATCTGAAATAATCTTCTTAGGTATCCCGTGCAAACGGATAACCTCACTTATGAACACTTGTGCCACATCAATAACATTGTAAGCGTCTCTAACCGGAATGAAATGAGCACTCTTGGTTAACTTATCCACTATCACAAGAATGGCATTGTGTCTATGAGATGTGAGTGGCAACCCTACCACAAAATCCATTGAGATGACTTCCCATTTAGACATAGGAACATCATGTGGTTGTAGGAGGCCTGTCGGGTGATGGTAATCGGCCTTCACTTGTTGACACTCTAGGCATCTGGTGACGAAATGGACTACATCCCGCTTCATGCCTACCCAAAAGAAGAGTTTCTTCATCTTTGCGTACATCTTCTTCACACCCAGATGCGCACAATAAAGTGATCTATGGGATTCCTTCAGTATGATGATTCGAATATCCCCATTCTCCGGGACATACATCCTTCCTCGATATCTTAACAATCCGTCTGTTTCTAGATTATATCCTTCATACTTTGGGTCTAACTGTCTCCCGCTCTGGAGGTTTGAAGTAACCTTTAAACACCAACTGTCTTCTAGTAGTTGTGCCAACACATGTTCCCTCAGACTGACCTTTAAGTTCACCAAGGAGAAAATACGTGGTCTCCTACTCAAGGCATCTCGGACCACATTTCCTTTCCCTTTATATATGAAATACCAAAATCATACTCACTCATAAACTCACTCCATCGCCTTTGCCTGGCGTTCATATCTCTTTGAGTGAAGAGGTGTTTTAAACTTTGATGGTCCGTCTTGAGCTCAAAATTTTGCCCCACAAGATAGTGTCTCCAAAGTTTCAGAGCTAGCATTACAGCTGCCAACTCTAAGTCATGAGTCGCGTATAACTCTTCGTGCTTCTTCAACTTTCATGACGCATAAGCTATCACTCTTCCATCCTACATTAGCACGGCCCCCAATCCTTGTTTCGAGGCATCCGTGCAGACCATGAAGTCATTTTCCATATCTGGCACTCGTAGAATTGGCGCACTAGTTAGTAATCTCTTAAGCTCCCTGAATGCACTATCACATTCTTCTCTCCATTCATACCTGACCCCCTTGCGTTGCAAAGTGGTAATGGGTTTCTCTATTTTTGAGAATCCTTCCACAAATCTCCGGTAATAACCCGCTATCCCCATGAAGCTTCTCACCTCATGTGCATTTTTCGGCACTGGCCATTCCATAATGGCCTTTACCTTTTCTGGGTCCACCGAGATTCCTTCGCCTGAAATGATATGACCTAAATAGTGGATCTTCGTCTGGAAGAAGGAACACTTCGACAGCTTCCCATACAGTTTGTTCTCCCTAAGGCAAGACAACACTATTCACAAGTGTTCCTCGTGTTCTCTTTCATTCCTAGAATAGATGAGAATGTCATCCAGAAAAACTTGTACAAATCGATCTAAGTACTTCCAGAATAAGTCGTTCATGAGACTCATGAACACTGCTGGCGCATTAGTCAATCCGAAAGGTACTACAACAAACTCGTAATGTCCAAACTGAGTTTGAAAGGCAGTTTTTGGGATATCACCTTCCTTAATCCTTAACTCATGATACCCAGATCGCAAATCGATCTTTGAGAATACTGCTGCTCCTTTCATCTGATCGAAGAGGTCATCTATTCGTGGCATTGGGTACCTATTCTTTACTGTAGCGCGATTCAAGTCCCTATAGTCTATACACAGTCGTAAGGATCCATCCTTCTTCTTTACAAAAATTACCGGTGCGCCCCAAGGTGAGACATTGGGCCTTACTAGCCCTAAGTCTAGTAACTCCTTCAACTGCATTTGCAATTCACAAAGTTCTGGCACTGTCATTCGATACGGAGTCTTGGATATTGGTTCTGCACCAGGTTTTAGCTCAATGGTAAAATCAAGCTCCCTCTCAGGAGGTAACCCTGGTAACTCGTTTGGGAAAACATCTGGAAATTCTGACGATACCGGATACTAATCTAATGAGGGTCCTTTCCTTTCACCTACTTCTTCCACTACATACAGTCGACACCCTTGCCTCAAGCACTGCTTGACCTTCATAGTTGATATAAAGCATAATGACACTTTTCTCTGTACACCCTGGATCACTATTGGTCTTCCTTCGTCATCAATACAAAGCACCCTCTTTGCGAAACAGTCCACCAAAGATCGATGAGCTGCTAACCAATCCATTCCAATGATTAAGTCATATGCTCCAAGAGCAGTGACATACACCTTCAACCTGGTAGTGCACACTCCTAGGTCTACTATACAATTATCGACACTAGGTCCTACAAATTTTTTTACCCCGAAGCCATCTCGACTTGTTTAAAGTCATCGTGCTCGTAGGCTGCCAACCCACTCCTTTCTAATGAAAATGGTGAAATGAAACTATCTGTTGCACCAGAATCAAACAAAATCTTAACATTGACATGATTTAGAATACCTGAGGATTCTACTACTATGGATTGATGTTCGGCCTGGCGGTTGTTAACCGCTGCGTAAATTTGGTGGTTGCTACTTGACCTCCCCATTGGTGCCTTTCCTCCTCTATGCACAAACCCTGATTGTAACTATGGACAGTCCTGTTCGTAATGGGGTCCTTCGTATCTCCAACAGGCAATACAAGATTGAACCTGTGCATTGTTATGTGTCTGTCTTTGAAATGAGTTCCTTCCCCTGGAACCCCTACCCCTACTGGCGGTTCCCTGAGATGGTCGTGGACCTGTCTGCATCGTGGGAGATGAACGAGGTGTTGCACTAGCTGCCATTGAAATCCTTGCAGCTACTGTCCTTGGCACGACTCTGTTACCATAAGGTGGTGGCCTTGAGCCCCCTCCCTTAGGAAATTTCCTCGGGGTCTTTCCTATAAATCCAGGGCGATGCGGAAATGTCGATCTTTCACCCCCTGTTAAGTTCATGTGTTCTTCTGCATAATGCGCATTTTCTACGACCTCCGCTACTCAATATGGTTTCCACATCTGCACCATAGCTCTTATCTTCGGGTTCAATCCATAAATGAAGCGCTCTGCCAGTCGCTGGTCATTGTCCATATACGAAACATACTTGACCAGTTCCATAAACCTGATCTTGTATTCTTCTATAGTCCTGTTTCCTTGTACTAAGGCATGAAATGCCCCTACTTATTTCTCCTCGTAGTATGTTGGTAGATACTTCCTTCGGAACCTCTCTTCGAAAAGTTCCCAAGATGCTGTGTCTGGGGTAAGGTGTAGTTGTCTTTCCAAGTTGCCCCACCAGTTCAAGGCGCTATCTCTTAACTAGAAAATTGTGATCTTTGGCTTCGAGTTGGACGCATAGTCCCTTAAGGCAAAACACCTTGTCATGCCTTCCAACCATGCTTCCGCGCGTTCACTGGCGCGACCTCCGACAAACTCCAGAAGTTTGATCTTCTTCAATTCTCGCGTGATGTCTTCAGGTGGAAATTCTCCCCTTGAGTTCCTTGATGCTTCTAGATTATCGGTTCCAGATGGTGGAGGTTCCACTTCAGTCCCTGTTGGTTGGTGCCCCTTTAAATTCTCGTTAATGGCTTCCAACGAGCGTAGTATGAGGGCTAGTTCGGGCGATGGTGGTGGTGGTGTTGGTGGTGTCGGTGGTGTTGATGGTGTGGGTGGCATCGGCGGTGCCCGTGATGACGCTCCCCTTCTTCGACCCCTTCGAGTCCTGACCATCTAGTTTAACTTAACCTGCATCACCCCAAAGTTATCAGGGTGAGTTCTAGGACGTTTCAAATTGGTGCTACTTAAACTTAGAAACAGGGTTGGGCGTAAGTTTTCTTTACTTGTCTGTAAACAAACATTACTCCATCAGGGGAATTGGCTCGGTTTTGGGTTAGGATTAAGCATCTAAGCTTGGTTAACGTCGAATTTTAAGGTAGATTAACCTTACACAAATTAAATAATTAATTTTAAAATTATTATTACACTCATTTAACTCAAATTATCTTTACTTTAAATTTTATACTAACTTAATCTTATATATATATATAAATTATTTATACTAAATTATTTAATTTACTTTGAATTATTTTTAACACTTTCATATTATATATATATATATAATAATTGAACGTATACCCAAGGGTTCGGGCACGCATGGGTTCCACGTGCTCGTCTGGATTTTATAAGCTCCCTCGTATCTAACTCCCAATTTCTATACCTGTCATCCTTTCAACTCTCTACGCGTTCTTCCTCTGTCCCACTTTCTCATCCGCTGGGACTTTCCTCACATCAGTCTTTGTCCATCACAGATCTGCCTTTGCTTTGCTCAGAGGTTTTCAAAATCTCCCCTGCCATGGCTCACCTCCACACCATCGTTCTGAGCACTTTACCAGTTCGTTTTGCAGATACAGAGTATATTGATATGGCCCTTGATAAGATCCAGGACCTGGAGTCCAGTCTCCTTGAAATGTTGGGAACCAATCCCATGTCTGTACATTTTGCGGAGCTCGCCCTCAGCTATGGTAAGAGGTACTATTCAATCTGCATGTTGTGCACAGTTCCAGTACCTTCATGAAGAACGCTGAGTTAATTGAGTCAAGAATCTGCATAAGCCTTCCTTACATGGTGGTAATGAATGGTAATTTCCTCTTTTGAACAAAATGATTTGCTTGTAATTCTCGTTCTGTATGAATTTTGGTATTCTTCTTTTAATTTAATTCATTTATAATTATAAATTTATTCGTCTGTGCATATGCATGTAGTTGGATGCACATACAATGTCTTCTGTATTTCTCATGGCCCTTGGCTCCTAACGGTAAAGTTCCGCACTTAAATTTCAGGTTTCAGGGTTTCCTTATGCCCGATGTCGAGAGCTTCTGCCTCCACGAATTTCCGATCTCCGATATGTTCCTAGTGCTTTAGCCCCTAAGCTATGCTCGTGATCCACACGACCTTGCCTTGTGACCGCAGCCTTAATCCTTATCGGGATTTCGGATATCACGCTATCGATTTGCATGAATCTCGTGCCTATGGAATTCCTGATATCCCAATACCTGATGCGCCTCTTCCTTGCGTCTTAGCCCTCTTTGACTAGGCCCTTTGGTCCATATGACCCTCTCCCATAAGACCGCATCTCTATACCTCCTTGTCGAGATTTTAGGATCTAATTTCCCGATGAGTCCTTTGCCCTTAGCTCCTCCTGGCTAGGCTCTGGTCCATATGACCTGACTCCGTGTGACCGTAGTCAAACCTCCATCGGGGCTACGGGGTTTCCCATGTCAAAGTGCGCATGTATCCATGACTCATGATTCCCCGAATCGCGATGCGCCTTTGTTCACACTACCTCTTTTGGCTTAGCCCTGGTCGACATGACCGTCACCCCGTGACCACTTACCTTAACCCGTCGGGGCTACGGGGTTTGTGGTGCCTCGATGCATACACCTGCGGGATTCCTGGTCGTCCAAATCCCAATGCTCCATTACGCTGATAGCTGGCCTCCACTACATCGTTGTCCTTCTCCTCTGTTGTGATAAAAGCTAGCCCCCACTCATCGGGGTTTCGCGGATCGCGAATTCAAAGTGCTTAAACATCATGTCCCCAGGATTCTCGATTTCCCAATGGGCCAAACGCCGATGGTTTTTGATGGTTGCCACCTGTCCCACATATGGACGGCTGTGATTGTGTCGGGATTTTCCCATGGATTTCCCAACTCTTCCCGGATGACGGACACCTGTCCTCCATTCTGACTCTAGTGGTCCCACCATGCTTATGTCACTGTCGGGATATCGCCGATCGCGATTCCCAGCAACACAGTTTCTGTCTTCGAAAACCTCGATTTCCCGATCCACGACTCTTCGGGATCTCCTGACACACGTCACGTACAATGGATGGTCCAGATCCGATCAGGAAATCGCGTATCGCGATTTCAACCTGCACAAATCTCACGTCTCCGGAAACCCCGATTTAACGACTCTCTGGGATCTTATGACATGTGTCACTACCGTTTGGACGGCTCTGATCCTATCGGAAAATCGTGAATCGCAATTTCATTATGCAACGGTTCTACACTCCTAAAATATCCGATGGTAAAATCTTGATGCCTCCCCAAAACGCTGACACGTGTCCTGCTGAGATCAACGGCTAGGATCCATTCTCGGGATTTCAAGAACCACAAGGTCTCGATTCTCAGACTTAACAAAACCTCGATGACTCAGATTTCCCGATGACTCCTCCGGGACTCCTCCTATGCACGCTTGGGCTTAAACCCCATGCAACTTTTCTAGATCTGATGGCTGACGGGATTTCGCTCGAGATCCGACGGTGCAGATCCGTTCTCCCGTGTAACAGACAGCTCTTCTTTGGGAAAATAAATTAGTTGCACAAAACATTAAGTAGTGTTAAAATTGCTCTCTTGGCATGGTTGAATTTTTTATGGGTCTATAGTTCATTATTACAATCATCGAGGCTTAATATAGGCAAATAGTTCACACTATTCCTGTGCGGTATAAGTCTGCTAAACTTCCTTTTTCCGACTGCGCATCAACAGTCTCCCCCATTTAGGTACGTTCGAGGTGAAATAGGCCTTTTCAAGGTCCAACAATTGCCTTTTTGCATTTTATTTAGTATGGTTCGTGTAGTCATTGAATATTCCCAGTTTCAAGCCTTCAATAGAAGCTTCCCTTCGACATTTTCATCGATTTCAGGTGTCTATCTTACCCAAAACTTCATTGACAAGTACTGCTCAAGTACAATTAAATTATGAACTCTCTTTTCGTGCTTAATAGATTTATTGGGCTTCTTTAATGGTAGCCATTTCATGGGAAGTGATCCTTCAAACTATCTAGTTTACTGCCGCTTAATTTAAAGGGTGTTCCATTGAATATTTAGACTAAAACTGTAGTAACCATACATAATCCATTTACAGGATATTGCCTAAAGCAGTTGCTTGTGATACATCTATGAGATAATTTGCTTGGATAATGAAGGGATACTACCTGAGTATATTTTCGGGTACTGTATCGGTCATATTGGGTCAAACTAAACATGTTTTGTTTGTAGTGTAAGCGTGGCTGGAGTTAACACTTGGGGTTTTGGCCCTTAGGCCCAGATTTCGAACTAAGACGCTCTGATACCATATGTAATGCCCATATAATTCTAAACATCATTAAGTTTCCTAAACATTTTATGAAAGTAAACTGAAACAAAACTTCATAGCATGATATTGACTTTTATAACAACAACTTCAGTAACTTAGATTTATCAATAAATACTAAATTCATGGAAGAATGAAATAAATACATAACTTAACAAGTACCTGGATCTGATGCTAATTTTTGTTGCCTCTTTTCCTTGCTGTTGCCTTTCTTCTCCCTGCTACACGGATCAACCCTGCCACAAACAGGAAAATAACTACCCAAAACTATTGTCCTCGTTGCCAACTAGGAAAACTACCTAGCTCCAAGATATCTACGGATATCCTGGCCCTCCGTGCCCAAAACCTCCAGCAAATCGGTGCCTCCCCTGATCAAAATCCATAGTCCAAAACTCTATGCTCACAGCAAGTCCGAAAATCCTCAGAAAAATCTCTCTCAAAATGTCCAATCCCCCTCCCGACAATCTTCTCCCCTCCCTTATTCCTCCTTCACCGACTCATGCAGTTACTCCTCCAACCACCCTCCGTGTAGGTCCCATACCCTTCCTTTAATGTTTTATCTTCTCAGGATTCATAGCTCTACCCTCCTGCATACGCAACCATTTTATAACATTTCTTAGTGTTTTCTTAAGATTTATTTCTCAGGTCATTAAATGCGATCTGTAGTTAAAGTATTACTTAGTTAACCATAATTATTTTCTTTAATTCATTTTACTTTGTAATCTTTAAGCATTCATCAAATTAGGGGCGTTACAATAGCTGATCTCCATTTTCTTAATATGGTATCAGAGCAGTCTTAGCCCTAAATCTCTCATGAGAGGGGCCGTGATCATGCAATCTAGACAATGTTAATCTTCTGTAAATAGATTAGCATAGAGTGAGAGTGGATTGTTTTTATTTATGTGTTAGTTGTTTGTTTGCCTACCTCTTGGTTGAGGATTTGCAGGATTTGCAGCATCGAGGTATCGTTGTCGGTTGATCTGTGCACACAAGGATTGTTGTGTTTATTGAATCGCTATTGTATATTGGTGTTGACCATAGATCGCTGCCCAGGAATCACCCAGGTGATCGCTACTGATGATTGCCACTTGAAACCCACCGATTAGCCCTTGATTCGTGTGGATCAGAGGAGCCTTTAGTATCCATGTCTTAGCTTGGGCGAAATCATTTACTATGTGAGCATCAGAAAGAAAATTTGAAGGAGCCGTTACATTTATCGACCACCTCATTTTTAGATTTGTTCATAAATAACAAATAGACAGTTCTATGGCTTCATGTTTTTTGAAACCAGCGTGTTGAAAAGAGCCTAGCTTTCTGGTCATACAATTAAAGGCACAACATTTGCTTCCAGCAGAAGAACGAAGAATACCTATTTATGGAATATCATATATGTTCCTTCTACAAATTGAGCTAAGGTCTAGCGATCTTAACAAAAGAGGGCGTGCAGATTTGAATAATTGTTGGAACAGTTGTATGTTGTTTTGACTGTGTTTCTTGATGTGTCTAGTTTTAGTGTGCTATTGTTCAAGTGTAAAAATTCAAATGATACAGAACCACAAAGAATAGATCAAATAAGGTTTATGCTAATGTGACCTGTCGTGCTCCGGGAGCATTAGTACAGGTTATTTTGTGTTAAGAGGTCAGCTGTGAAATTGGTTGCTGGAAACATTTTGTACCTAGATCACTGTCCTATCATACTATCGAAATTTGCTCCTCGGGGGGATTTCAAAGATGGAAGTGTATCCATAAAATGGTTCAGTATCGAGATTATCCTTCGGGAGGTCGAGAAATGTCAATTGTGCAAAGTACGTCAATGATGGTCAGAAGCGGTTATATTTTAAATGAATCAAGTGGGAAGTTCAAAAGTGTGGTGAAGAAAAGAGCAGAAACCATGAGATTGCAGAGTGGGTGTAAGTGCTAATGAAGACCAGATCTGATAGAGATCTATGTTGTAATTTGAGAATTGTAATATGTGGTTTATTTGTAATGTAATCATTAAGGGAGGGTGTTAGAATTAATGATTAATTTGGAGTTGGTTTTGGTTTGTTGGAGTTGTTGAAATATTCTCTCAACCTCCATAACTAAGTTTAGAATAAGTTGGATCTGACTCCAACTATATATATGTGTTGTAATTGAGATTCAAATTAATACAAATTATTATTGTGTGTGAATCCGTTGCAATAGCTGATCTCCATTTTCTTAATACTTATAAACATATTAATAGTATAATTTCTATCTTTTTCACTTTTACATATTCTATGTTGGATTTTATTTTTTATTCATGTTGTATAATGTTTTAAATTTTGAGAAAATTAAACATTCACCATGGTACTTGTAATAAGATTATTTGATTAGTTTGTGAACTTATAAACCTATCAATAGTATAATTTCTATCTTTTTCACTTTTACATATTTTATGTTTTTTATATTAACTTTATTTGAATAGTTAAAATAGTGTATTTGTAAGATAATATAGTTAATAAAGTTCAATAGTTACTCATTTAATATTTAATAAATTTCAATAATTTAAATTTAAAATTTAATAAATTTAATTTATGTTTTAATTTACTTCTCATTCAATAAATTAATGTAAAGTTTTCATTTACATTGAATCATAGTGATATAGTCAAGTCCAAATTCCTATCTTTTTTATGAAGGAAAAAATTCATTAGAATTTTTTCAAAAAACTTTTCCAAATCTTCATTTTTGCAATGTGTGGACATATCCCAACATCGTAATTGAACATAACCTGTTAGCTATTATTTTTGTCACGGAGTCGAGAAGCGTGCGGGTTTGTAAGCTGCACAGAATGCTCGAGCGCAACTCGGAAGAATTCTTGTTTTCCAAGTAACATATCAAGCGAGTGTGCAAAGTCTTGCCATCGGCAACCGAGATCCGTCAACAAAGCAGATCAACAGTTATCAGGATCTTGGAGTTTCCAATTTACTCGACTTTTAGCAGCAGAGAAGTCTCCTCTAGTTGGAAGCTGAACAAAGGTCATCCGATACAATGGCGCGTGTCGCAAGAGCTGGCCATCTCGACGTTTCGCCCGTCGCGACTCCAACACGTAAGGAACAGTCCCGTTATTTCGCGAGACGCGAAGTGCAGAGAGCATCAGGGAACTCTAGCCCACGAAAGTGCCGAGAAGATCAGAGCCATCCGCTAGCTGAGACACGTGGCAAGAGATCCCACAGAGTCGCGGATCGGGGAACTGAAAGTCCCATACACATGGCAGCAGGAATCCCGATATCCTGATATCGGGAGCATCTTTCAATAGTGGAAAACAGGTGGCAGGCTATGCACCAAGGAGCTAACCATCAACAAGTCAATGGCCATAAGCCATCAGGTTTCGGGAAATCGCAAGTTTAGTGGACACAAATATCGTGTCATCAAGAACGTCGAAATCCCAATGGAAAGTTGGACCGCGGTCGCACAGGGACAGGTCATATGGACTATGGTCTAGCTGGTAGGGGCTAATTCCCAGGAGAAGGAGCTCATCACACATCGGGATATCGAGGATCCCGGGAGCAAGGAACTCGCGCACTACAAACTCGTGAATCATGAATTCTCGAAAAGCCCGAAGCCTCATCGCATTACTTCCACCATCTGTCCCTTTGTGCCACGTCTTCTTCCCGCGTGTCGTGTCAACCTAAATTTTCAGCCCCTGTGTTCCTCCACCTGGCTCGTACACTTCAAAACCCATGGATTCTGCCACTTGTGCTCGCCCTATCATTTTTCCCCTGATTGGTCACCATCCGTTCGTCACTTCGTGTCAAGCCTCCCAGTCGTCATGAAGGTCTCCATGTCCTGTAGGTGCAGAATCAATCTGGACCTTTCCGAGCCTAATGAAGCAGTTATTACAACAGGTGATGGTGGTTGGACATATTTTCCACCATAAATGGAAAATCCAGGGATGACTGTCAGTTGGTCATTTCACTCTCAGGCCCTTGGGAACACGATTGCGTCTGACTAAAGTCCATGAGCATCCAGGAACTGCAGGTGCAGTAAATGTGAAGACATAATGTCTTCAATGCAATGCCTCGATTTAGCTTCCAGTGTTTTTGTTCTAGGTATATGTAGGCATTTTGGCCACTTTTGTAAGGATCGATGGTTGAGCAGAGCTCCCTGGTTGTAAAGTTTTAATGAAGCATTGTTGTTCTGGATATATATGAACTTTGGAGACTTCTTGCCTTATGAATGCCAGTTTCTCTCATGTCCTTGTTTATACTGTGTTAGAGCAGCTCGGAATTGGAGGATCCAGTCGAGCTGTAGCTATTATAGGATAATGTTGTAATGGATCACTGTAATAGTTACGGAGCCTCTAATGAGTCCCTGTAACTTCCTTAATGCTAAAGGACTTGGAATTGGAGGATCCAGTCAAGTCTCCTTTCAGTTTCTTGAAGCCCTGAGCCAGGAGGATCCTGCTATCAGAGTTTTTCTCCTACAGACCACTGCAAGCCTGATGCCCAGAGTTGTTTGTCCACTTTCTCCTAAGTCTTCCATCTGTTCGCCTTTAAACCAACCCACTGGCTGAATTTAGGATTCCAGACCTCCTCTGTTCTTTATGTACCAGACTCAGTCCCTGAGTTAGAGTAATACCTCCTAGGGCCATTATCTCCATTTGATCACCCTTCATAAACAAATCATGACATAAAAATGATGGGCGTTGGGCTATGCTCTTGCAAGCAATCCAGGAGTGACTTCTGACGCTAACATTTCTGGCGCTGTTGCCGAGGATGAAATTGAAGATTTTCCCTGGGTAGAACGACATTGAGCCTCTGAATCTGAAGGTGCATCAGATTATCAGAGCCTTTCAAGATTGCTAAGCTGCATCTAGCGACTCCATTGTGACGACTCCGCTGGGAAGAACTTGCTCTGTTAATTGTGGCTTTCAAAGGCAGGCATACACAGTCTCATCCACAGCTGCCTCTAGCTACACCCGAAACAAATCCAGAGGCGGTGCTCAGAAAGGGAAATTCCTCTGAGGAAGAAGCGCCCATCACCGAGCTAGGTAATCCACCACATCCTTCTGTTGGAGCTCCTTTTTCTCCTCCTCATATTTTTGACAGGCTTGTATCTACAGTTTCCCATTTCTTAAATTTTGGGAGTGTTCCTGTTGAGTTTTCCTCTCCTGGTCTGGGACCAGAGGGATAAGACTTTGTCACTCCCCTCTCCCCTGAAGCTATACCTTAGCGTAGACCCAAGGCCGCGGAAGAATTCCCCACTCCTGCACAGAGAGGAGAACCTGCCGACTAGAGCTCGGTACCCTGTTCTTTGAATCACCTCTTGTTTCCCACCCCACTCTGAGATTTACTCCCGCTAGCCCCTTCGTGAACTCCTTCTCCTCCCAGCTCTCCCTTACCTAACATCCCTATGGCTGGTGCTAATCCCCCTCCGAATAGAATGGATGCCATAGTCACTGCCAGATATGCTCCCTTAATCCTACCGCATCCTGTGAATCCTCTTCCTGCTGGGGATTACATGAAATACATGCCCAAGTTCATTGGGGAAGGAGACATAACTGTTGAAGAGCACCTGGCTGATTTCTACAGTTATGCAGACAACCTTAATATTGAAAATGAATATGTCTGGATGAGATTTTTCATCCAAAGCCTGGATGGTGAGGTAAGGAAGTGGTTTAGAGGATTAGCTCCAGGATCTATTGCTGGGATTGAAGCTCTGGATAGTGCTTTCCTGAGACAGTGGGGAGATAGGAAGGACTTCATGTATTACATGACAGAATTCAGGTCTTTGAAAAAGACAGAAGGAGAGTTGGTCTCTAACTTCTCCAAAAGATTCAATAAAATGTATAATAAGATTCCTGCATAGATAAAGCCCTCAGAAGCCTCTGCCCAAATTTCCTATGCTGGTGCATTTGACCCTAATTTCTGCCTGTTGTTGAGAGAAAGAAGAGCAACTTCCTTAGCCCAAATGCAAGATGCGGCCATAGAAGTAGAATCCAACATATTAGCAGCTGATAGACTAAGAAACAAGGTTGACACTGACAGGAGAAAAGGAAGGATGGAAGCCTTGACTTCTGGATCATTGGTGCCTCACCCTCAGGTTGATGAATTGACTAAGATGGTGAAGTATTTGTCTGCAGAAATAGAGAAGATGAGGGTGGAAGGGAGACAAGCATATAAAGGCCCTCGGATCATCGATAATAAAGGAGGATTCAGGAGGCTGAATAATTTTACTTCCCCAAATATATAGAGAGAGAAGGGAAGAGACAGAGAAGACCAGAAGATTCAAGCCCCTTTTCAAAACAATTTCATGGCCGAGGGGGAAGAAAGAGAAGCAGACGAGCTTGATCCTGAGATCCATTGCTTTGGAGATACCCCTCCTTTTCCACATCTCACCCAATTTGCATATGAGGAGTCTCTCATGGACAGTCAACTGAATGAGCTAAGCAAGGGAGACAAGGCTAGTGGTGGCCGAGGCAGGTACAACCTGAGGTCTGATAAAAAGATAGCAATGCCTGACATTCCTGAGCAATCCATTAGAGCAGAGAGACCTGCTAATGAAGTAGCAAATGGTCATAGAGGTAGGAAATCTCAACCCCCTTTTCCCATTGTCCATAATCATGTTCCTGAAATAAAAGAAATTTCGAAGCCTACATCTTCTTTTAATTTCGAGCATGAGATTCAAAAGATCAGAATCCCTGTGCCCCTCACTGAGCTGATTAAACATGAAGAATTTAAAAAATGCTTCTCTGAGCTTTTACAGTCTGAAGCCTCATGCCTTTCGTCAAACTCCATAAACCTCCAAGACGAAAAGCCAGCAGTTGTCCTAGGTCCCATGGTAGAAGATAGAGATGACTCATCCCCACCCTTCTACACCTCCTTGAACATACATGACAAAGTGCTGCACAACTGTTTGATGGATTCAGGAGCCTCTCACAACCTCATGCCCAAAACTGTCATGGAAGAATTAGGGCTAGAATTTACCCGAGCCTATCACGACCTCTATTCCTTTGACTCTAGGAGAGTTCAGTGTCTTGGAGTGATCAAAGACCTGGTTGTGACCTTGTTTCAATTGCCTATAAAAAGTGTTGTCATGGATATTGTAGTAGCCGATGTTCCCCCCAAGTTTGGAATGTTGTTATCAAGATCGTGGATAAAAGGACTGGGGGGAACCTTGCAGATGGACCTCACATATGCTACTATCCTAGTGTTTGGAGGAGAGCATAGAAGACTATACAGGGAAGCTCAATTGGCCTATATAATCAGTGATGAAGCCAACCCTACCAACCATCCTATTTTTGCCTTGGACACTGATTTAGGCTCCAGTTTACTGCAGCTCACCCATGCCCCAGAGCCGCCTCTGAGACTCAGAAAGCAGCCCATTGTTTCCCCTGAATTTCCTCGTTCCATCACCCCAATCTGGAAAATGTTTTTTGATGGAGCCTGTTCCCGAGAAGGCGCTGGAGCTGGATTAGTTTTTGTGTCGTCCGCTCAGGAAACCGTATCCCTGTCATACAAATTAGAATTTGAAGCTACCAATAATGTGGCAGAGTATGAGGCTCTTGTTCTGGGACTAAGGGCTATGAGGGAAATGGGAATTCATGAAGTGGCAGTGTTCGGCGATGCAGAATTGGTGGTTCAGCAGGTCAAGAACGCTTATCAAGCTAAGCATCCTCGACTCAGGAGTTACAGGAATGAGGTCTGGGACCTTGTTGACAGTTTATTCTCGGCATTTAATATTTCATTCATCCCAAGAGAAGAGAACACCTTGGCAGACTCCTTGGCTGCATCAGCTAGCAATTTCAAAGTACCCCTGCCACCCAAATTTAGATATGACGTGGAAGTAAAATACAGACCCTCCATACCTGACAATGTCAAACATTGGAAGGTATTCGAGGACGATCTTGAGGTCAAGAGGTTCTTGGAGACTGTTGAGGAATTTTCATAAATGCACATAGACCAAGATGTCGTCTCAGAGGAAGAGCCCGATGGGGGTAATCTTCTGAATAAGATTGCAGGGCGTGACATTGTGCAGCTACCCAGCAACCATATTCCCAGGGGACTTGTGCCTTTGGAAAGGATATTTGATAGTAACGATGTGGCGGTAAAAGGAAAAGTCTCGGAAGAGGACGCTGATACTATTCAGTGCAACATTGGGACCGAGAGTGAGCCCAAGTATGTCAAATTGTCAAAAAGATTGACAGAGGAATAGAGGTCCGAATACAGTGGACTTTTGAGGAAATTTGATGATGTATTTGCCTGGACCTACGAAGACCTCAAAACCTATGACACCTCTGTCATCAAGCATAAAATTCCATTAAAGGAGGAGGTAAAGCCATTCAGGTAGAAGCTGAGACAGATCAATCCTATCCTGCTACCTATCATGGAGAGAGAAGTGAAGAAGTTTCTTCAATCTCAGATCATCATTCCACTGAGATATTCAGAATGGGTTGCTAATTTGGTGCCAGTAAGGAAAAAGAATGGAGAGATATGACTCTGTGTAGACTTCAGAAACCTAAATAGAAGCTCACGAAAGGATAACTACCCCTTGCCGAAGATGGAGCATATACTGCAGAGGGTGACAGGAGCTTCCAGGATATCCATGATTGATGGTTTCTCTAGCTACAATCAAGTCTTTGTTCTGCCTGAAGACAGAGAAAAGACAACATTCACCACTCCATGGGGCATATTCATGTATGCTAAGATGCCATTTGGACTAATGAATGCCGAGGCGACTTTCCAATGTGCCATGGACATAGCTTTCGTTGGGGAAAAGGACAAATTTGTGGTCGTTTATCTGGATGACATCACAGTATTTTCAAAATCTGATGTAGAACACCGTTGTCATCTCGGGAAAGTTTTCTTGAAATGCAGAAAGTTTGGCATTTCATTAAACCCCAAGAAATCTATGTTTTCCATGAAGGAAGGAAAACTACTAGGCCACATAGTATCAATAGAAGGAGTCAAGATTGATCCCAGCAGAGTTGAGGCGATACAAGCGTTATCAATCCCGAGGTCTAAGAAGGAGGTCCAATCTTTCCTCGGTAAAATTAATTTCCTAAGGAGGTTTGTGCCTAACTTTCCTGAGGGGGTAAAGCTTATAACAACCATGTTAAAGAAAGAAAATGAAGTAAGGTGGACCCCTTAATCATGACATTCCTTTGAACAAATCAAGAAAGCCTTGACTGAAGCTCCTGTGCTTATCAGTCCCGACTACTCAAAGGATTTCCTTATTTTCTCCTTTGCTTCACCTGACACAGTAGCTGATGTTCTATTACAGACAAATGATAGAGGGTTATACCAACCTATTGCTTACTTTAGCCGAGCATTGAGGGATGCCGAAGTCAGGTATGACACTATGGAGAAGCAAGCTTATGCTCTAGTGAAAGCTCTCAAAGCCTTTAGAACCTACATCCTCCAGTCAAGGATCATCGCCTATGTCCCCTCTGCTGTTGTTAAAGATATTCTTATTCAACCTGACATAGACGGGAGAAGGAGTAAATGGATAGCCAAAATCCTGGAGTTTGACCTGGAAGTAAGACCCACCAAGTTGATCAAAGGGCAAGGTTTAGCCAAGCTATTGGTTGAAGCAAACTGCCAAGCTTTGGGGATAAGTTTCATCAATGAATGCTCAGGTATTCAACATGATCGACTGTCTGACATAGAGCATCAAAGGGAGCCCCCATTGGCTTAATGTACTTGGTATAAAGATGTCATATACTTTTTGCAGGAGCTGCGACCTCCAGACGACCTGCAAAAGAGAAAAGCAAGAGCTCTAAATCTCAAAGCGATCAGGTACTACCTAATCGATCAAGTGTTATATTGGAAAGATCCCCTGGGAGTGCTTTTAAAATGCCTTAGTCCACCAGAGGCCGAGAGGATCTTAGCTAAATTTCATAGCGACCTGTGTGGAGGGCACCATTTCTGGAGAGCCACAACCCACAAAATCCTCAGGGCCGGGTACTACTGGCCTACCGTATTCACTGATGCCTGCAAAAGGGTCAGAGCATGCATCAAATGTAAAAACTTTGCAGGAAAGCAGCAGCTCAGGTCTCTGTCATTAAATCCGGTGGTGGTTTCAGGTCCTTTTCAACAGTGGGGCCTAGATTTCATTGGAGAAATTCACCCTCCCTCCAGTGGGCAGCACAAGTGGATCTTGACTGCTACAAATTTCTTTACCAAGTGGATTGAAGCTATTCCCACCAGGAGTGCTTCTCATAAGGTAATCATTGGATTCTTGGAGGACCTCATCGCAAGGTTCGGCTGCCCGAATAAGATTGTCACTGATAATGCAGCCGCCTTCGGGGCTGAGCCATTAGCTAATTTCTGTGAGCAGTTCGGGATTAAGATGATTCACTCCACCCCATATTATCCGCAGGGCAATGGTTTAGCAGAGTCCTCCAACAAAAGTTTAATAAGAATCATCATAACACTGTTAGAAGACAACCAAAGGGCTTGGAACTTGAAGCTTAAATTCGCCCTATGGGCTGGTCGGGTGTCTACAAAGAGAGCTACAGGTCTGTCCCCTTTCCAGTTAGTCTACGGAGCCGAAGTCGTTTTCCCTTCTCAATTAGCCATCCCTGTAGCGAAATTCCTCCAAGACTATCAGGAGGAGCCTGATGACATGATCAGAAGGATTCATCAGCTAGTAGAGGTCCAGTAGGCTAGGGAGCAGACAGTGGACAGGATTCAGGACCATCAGCAAAAGATCAAGCAAATTTTCGATAAGAAGGCCAAGAAGGAGTGGTTCCAGGTAGGAGACCTGGTGCTGAAATGGGATGCTCCTAAACAAGATAAGGGAAAACACAACAAATTTGAAGCCCTGTGGATCGGGCCTTTCAGAATCTCTGAGGTTTTCTCAAACAACACATACAAGTTGCGAGATTTGGGAGGTGAAGAAGTTTTCAGCAGCCCAGTGAATGGGCATTTCTTGAAAAAATGTTTTGTTTGAGTCTCAAATGAATCTTTTGTTTGTAAATATTGTCCTCTTGTTTCTTAGTTTGTTTTCATTTTTATTGTTATGGCCTAATAATGACTCCATAGCCCAACAGAAAGGTGACTGGAACTGTAGAAGGAGTTCTTAGAGCATCACAGGGACGACTCTATCCCCCATGGAGCCTGATGTTAGCTATTATTCTTGTCACGGAGTCGAGAAGCGTGCGGGTCTGTAAGCTGCACAGAATGCTCGAGTGCAGCTTGGAAGAATTCTTGTTTTCCAAGTAAAATATCAAGCGAGTGTGCAAAGTCTTTCCATCGGCAACCGAGATCCGTCAATGAAGCAGATCAACGGTTATCAGGATCTCGGAGTTGCCAATTTACTCGACTTTTAGCAGCATAGGAGTCTCCTCTGGTTGGAAGCTGAACAAAGCTCATTCGATCCAATGGCGCGTGTCACAAGAGCTATCCATCTCGGCGTTTCGCCCGTAATGACTCCAACACGCAAGGAATAGTCCCGTTATTTCACGAGATGCGAAGTGCCGAGAGAGTTCGGGAACTCGAGCCCACGAAAGTGCCAAGAATATTAGAGCCGTCCGCCAGCTGAGACACGTGGTGAGAGATCCCACAGAGTCGCGGATCGGGGAACTGAAAGTCCCGCGCACATGGTAGCAGGAATCCCGATATCCCGATATCTGATTTCCCGATATCGGGAGCATCTTTCAATAGTGGAAAACAGGTGGCAGGTTATGCACCAAGGAGCTGACCGTCAACAATTCAACGGCCATAAGCCATCAGGTTTTGGGAAATCGCAAGTTTAGTGGACACAAACATTGTGTCATCAAGAACGCCGAAATCCCGATGGAAATTTGGACCGCGGTCGCACAGGGACAGGTCATATGGACTATGGTCTAGCTGGTAGGGGCTAATTCCCAGGAGATGGATTTCATCGCACATCGGGATATCAGGGATCCCGGGGGCAAGGAACTCGTGCACTTCAAACTCGCGAATCCTGAATTCCCGAAAAGCCCGAAGCCTCATCGCATTACCTCCGCCATCTGTCCCTTTCCGCCACGTCTTCTTCCCCCGTGTCATGTCAACCTAAATTTTCAGCCCCTGTGTTCCTCCACCTGGCTCGTACACTTCAAAACCCATGGATTCTGCCACTTGTGCTGGCCCTATCGTTTTTCCCCTGCTTGATCACCATCCGTTCGTCACTTCGTGTCAAGCCTCCCAGTCGTCATGAAGGTCTCCATGTCCTATAGGTGCAGAATCAATTTGGACCTTTCCGAGCCCAATGAAGCAGTTATTACAGCAGTTGATGGTGGTTGGACATCTTTTCCACCATAAATGGAAAATCCAGGGATGACTGTCAGTTGGTCATTTCACTCTCAGGCCCTTGGGAACACGATTGCATCTGACTAAAGTCCATGAGCGTCCAAGAACTGCAGGCGCAATAAATGTGAAGACATAATGTCTTCAATGTAATGCCTCGATTTAGCTTCCAGTGTTTTTGTTCCAGGTATATGTGGGCATTTTGGCCACTTTTGTACGGATCGATGGTTGAGCAGAGCTCCCTGGTTGTAAAGTTTTAATGAAGCATTGTTGTTCTGGATATATATGAACTTTGGATACTTCTTGCCTTATGAATGCCAGTTTCTCTCATGTCTTTGTTTATACTGTGTTAGAGCAGCTCGGAATTGGAGGATCCAGTCGAGCTGTAGCTATTATAGGATAATGTTGTAATGGATCACTGTAATAGTTACAGAGCCTCTAATCAGTCCCTCTAACTTCCTTAACACTGAAGGACTTGGAATTGGAGGATCCAGTCAAGTCTCCTTTCAGTTTCTTGAAGCCCTGAGCCAGGAGGATCCTGCTATCAGATTTTTTCTCCTACAGACCGCTGCAAGCCTGATGCCCAGAGCTGTTTGTCCACTTTCTCCTAAGTCTTCCATCTGTTCGCCTTTAAACCAACCCACTAGCTGAAGTTAGGATTCCAGACCTCCTTTGTTCTTTACGTACCAGACTCAGTCCCTGAGTTAGAGTAATACCTCCTAGGGCCATTATCTCCATTTGATCACCCTTCATAAACAAATCGTGACATAAAACTGATGGGCATTGGGCTCTGCTCCTGCAAGCAATCCAGGAGTGACTTCTGATGCTAACATAACCTTTCACTAATATCACATTGTGATGGAATCCAACATAACCCTACATCGCAATGTAACAAACATATCATGATGTCGCAATCTAATGAACATACCCTAATGTCACAACTTGAAATACATACCCCAACATCGCAATGTGATGTACAAAACCTAACAATGCAATGTGATGTACAAAATATAACAATATGATGGGATGGAATCCAACATAACCCTATGCCGCAATGTGACAAACATATTCTCATGTTGCAATGTGATGAACATACCCCCATGCCACAATTTGACATACATACCCCAACTCGCAATCTAACATAAAAAACCTAACAATGCAATGTGATGTGCAAAAACCTACATTGCAATGTGATGTCCAAAAACCAACATCTCAATGTTACAAACATAGCTCAACGTCACAATGAGATGAACATAAATTGACATTGCAATGGTGATTAACATAACCTTACATCACAGTGTGATGAACACATCTCAATGTCACAATGTGATAAACACAACCCCATGTCATATTGTAACAAACAAAACCCATATTATTACAAGAAAAACCCATATTATTACAAACAAAACCCAATGTTGTTGTGTGATGACCATAACCTTACAAACATACCCAAACATTGCAATATAATATTCAAAACCCTTCTTAGCAATGTGACATCCATAACCCAACATCGTAATGTGATTTCCATAACCAAACATCGCAATGTGAGGTCCATAACCCGATGTCATAATGTGACATCCATAACCCAACGCCACAATTTAAGGAACATAAATCAATGTCACAATGTGGTGAACATATCTGAATGTTGGAATTTGACAAACATAATTCAACATTGCAGTTTCATGAACATATCCCAACGTCACAATGTGACGAACATATCCCAACGTCCCAATGTGACGAACATAAACCGATGTCATATTGTAACAAACAAAGCCCATATTGTTACAAACAAAACTGAACATCGCAATGCAACGACCATAATTTAACAAACATACCCCAACATTGCACTCTTACGTTCAAAACTCTTCATTGTAATGAGACGTCCATAACCCAATGTCGCAATGTTACATCCATAACCAAATGTCACAATCTGACATCCATAACTAACGTCGCAATGTGACAGATCCATAACCCAACATGACAATTTGAGGAACTTAACTCAACAACGCAATGTGACAAACATTAATCTACATCGCAATGTGTCTAATATAAGCCGACATCCATGACCTTAACCTAACGTCACAATGTGTGAAACATTACTTCATGTCCATCAACATAACCCAACATCCATAACGAGAACCCTACATCGTAACATAACAAACATATCCTAATTCCACAATTGAGCAATCATATCCTCATTTCAAAATCTGGCGTACATAGACCGGCGTCATAATGAGACATACAAAAACCCTACGTTGCAATATGATGTAGAAAACCCAATGTCACAATGCGAGTAACATAGCTCAAATTCACAATGACAAGAGAATAAAATGAGATTGCAATGGTGATTAACATACCCCAACATCATTATGTGACGAACATATCCCAACATCACAATGCCATGAACATATCCCAATATGGAAAACACACCCCAATGTTGCAATGTGACATCAAAAACCCTTCATAGTAATGCGACATTTGTAAACCAACGTCGCAATTTCTTGTACAAAAACCAACATCCTAATGTCATGCACATATCCCAATGTCACAAATAGATGGATATAACCCAATATTACAATGTAATGAACAAAATCTAACCTTGCATTGTGATGGACATATTCCAATGTCACAATGTGACAAAAGGAACTCGTATGTGTAATGTAACAAAAAAACCCAACATTGCAATAGGATGACCATTGATCGAGGTCTTAATGTGATGAAAAAAACATGATGTTGTGATCTGATGACCATAACCTATTGTCGTAATGTGACAAAAATAACTCAACATCACAATGTGTCGAACAAAATCTAACATTGCAATGTGACGAACATAACTTAATGTCCAAATGTGACAAACGTATCCTCACATGAAAATATGAACATCACATTGTGATGCAAGTTGACCATAGTAAAAAATAGTCAACCATGGTCAACCATAATAAAAGATCGAAAACATGGTCACCATTGTCAAATGTTGTCAACCATGTTTACCATAGTCAATAATGGCCTTCCATGGTAACCCATAGACAACCATGGTCAATTGTGGTCAAACATGGTGATACATCATCTACATTGTCAACCATTGTCAACCAAGGTTCAAATGTAGTCAACCCTCATCATCCATGTTCAAACATGGTTAACCATTGTCATCATCGGTCATGAATAGTCACCCATGGTCAAATAGAGTGTTGAACACATCTTGAAGTCACAATGACCCAAACATGGACCAATGTCGCCAAGTGATGAACATAGCCCAATGTTGCATTTTGTCAAACATAACACGATGTCCCAATGTGACATACACAAAGCCCTATGTTGTAGTGTGATGAACGTAAAACTCAATGTGGAAATGTATAATTAAATAATTATAATTAATGTATAATACATTAATGGATTATTAATTAATTACAATTAATGTATAATATCTTAATTTATTAATGAATTATTGTATTAATACATTAACATTAATCAATTAATCAATTAATGGATTATTACATTATTCCTTTATTTTATTAATACAATAATGGATTAATGCATTAATATATTAATGGATTAATGTATAAATTTACAATATTGTATTTATTAATGTATATACATTCAATAAATAATGTATATTAGTATCATCATTAATGTATTATTTAAAATATCAACATTAAATAATAAATTTCGATTTAAATAATGTATCAACATTAATTTATTAAAGTATAATTTATATAATTAATTCTTAATTAATTCATGTATTATTGTATTACTAAAGTAATTAATTAATACATTATAATGTATTAATGTATTGCCACATTAATTACAATATTAATATATTAATATATTAATACATGAATTCATCTATTTTTATATTAATAGATCTATTATTATATTAATACATTAATAATTGTATTAATATATAGTATATTATTTATGTATTAATCAATTATGTTTTATTAATTTTTCTAGGCAACAATAACTTTATAAAAGTATTTGATATATGATTTCTGCCATTAACTTAGATAAGGGAAAATTGGGTGAAAGTTTTGTAAATAATTTAACAATATATTAATTAATAATGTATAAATATATTAATTATAATATATCTAAGCATTATAATAATAAGTTAATACATTTTTATAATGTATTAATTTGTCCAATTTATTATTACATTGATATATCATAACTTTATTAATGTATGGTTACGTTATTAATGTATTATTTATTATTGTACAAATATTTTATTAATTTATTAGCTTTAATGTAATGATGTAATATTTTAATGGGTATTTGAATACTTTAATACATTTTTAATGTATGGCTTTATTAATGTATTCTATTAGTAACATTAATTAATTAATACATTACTAATTATTACATTACAATATATATTAATGTATTAATTAATTAATACATTAATTAACTTTCAATTAATTAATATATTGATATTTTTTACAATATTAATGGTTTTTTATTCCTCCACCATGCATGTCAGTCGTCAACTAGGGAAACCACTTTATAAAAGTGGAAGTTGATTGGCACCATTTTCCACCTTTTCAAATAAATGACATAGATCTGCATATATCAACCATTTTTATAAAGTGGTTGTTGCTAGTTATGCATATGTAGGGTTTTGTGTTCCACTTTAAACATATTACTTAAAATAATGATCAATGGATGAAATTAGGGCGAACTTGGCATATCCACCTATGTTTTTCTGATATGCTTTGACTCAGTGATCATGTAACGAATAGTAGGATAATGCTACAAGATTACAAAGGGCAATCTAGCTGATTTGAAAGGTGAACCCCTGTTTCATGCTTTCTCTTAGATGGTGTAATCAAGGTATAAATTTGATGGTCATTCCTATAGTCAAGTAAATATTTTATGACAGGTTGTTTCTCAAAATTGTCTTTCCTCTATTGTTTTATTTTTATTTTTTTGGATCATTTAACTATTATGTGTCATATGTGTTTTTGTTCATTTTTATTGTAAATATAAAAGCATCCAAGGCACAATATAAAATTATTATGAAATTGCATTTAATATAAGATCATCAAATTGTTTCACATGAAATACATCATTAAAAACATAAACAAAATAATTTAACAAATTACCTTGATATAACAGCTTACACACATTTTCAATTTTGAAAATCAACAAATAAGAGGTTTCAACTTCTTTTTATGCCTCAATGAAGCCAAGATGGCTACAACCTGTGGAAAAAGGGAAAAAGTAGTTAAGAATGGTTGCTATAAAAACAATAATCGCATTGAAAATTTTGAAATAATTATGGTTATTAATATAATGAAATAATAAATATTACTGAATCATTTTAGATTTGTTTTTTTAAATAGAAACTTCTAATGTTTTCTAAAATGAAATAAATAGAGCTTTTAAGAGGCCAACACCATGTTTATTCATATTATCAACATTCATGAATACATTAAAAATATAGATAGGATTTCTCAAATCCAAGATAATATGAGTGTCCAAGGGGTTTTTCACCATGCTAAATCTATTTTTGAATTCAGAAATGTAATTTAAACAACAGAAAATTGTGATTTCCTGTAGATTTGTATCCTCGATTTCAACCCAAAAAATAAAAAAATAGAATTGTTAAATAACTTCATTCTTCTCAAACTTACGATCACTTAAACCACTTACAAGATTTATTATAAAAATCTTTCTTAAGATTAGAAAATAGACAATTTTATTAAAAAAATATTTATGATGTTTCAAGAATTAGCAATTTTTGTTACTCTTTAGTGGTAGAAGGTGACGGTGATGAACAGATATTTAACTAGAGAGCATTTATTGCAATTTATAATCATGTATAGCAAAATCTAACCATAAAACACATATATGGCATTCAATTCAATTATAGTAAAAGATCTAGAATGAAGTGCATAATGGTTTTTTATAAACTAAGGTATTTAATATTTCGGATACATGCTATTAATTATTGATAATGTATATTCTTTATTTTGTAGATTGAATAATATGATATATACACTACTAATCATTGATGGTATATCTAGTAGATAGTTTTCATTAATAAACCACGGGATAATTTGAAAAACACTTGTTAATTTAAATTTCAGAATATGAGTATTGCCATCTTCACATTTATTATTCAAACACAAAATTTCCATTTTGTAGATCGTTCCTTTGGTCTTGGCATGAGTGAGCATAATCTACAATCAATTTTATTATGTTACAAAGTATTAAATCATTTTCAAGAAGTGGGAACTTTGTTATGATGTGATATTGTTGAATTTTGTAGAGTACTTTGTGGCTTGGTAAGTGTGGGATCAATATTGTGTTAACTATTAATCAAGTATTATAAGTATGTTATAAAGTATTGAATTATTTTCAAGAAGTGAGAACTTTGATATGATGTGAGGTTGAATTTTCTAGTTATGATGTGATGTTGTTGAATTTTGTAGAGTATTTTGTGGATGAGATTAATATTATGTTAGTTATTAATCAAGTATTATAACATTTTATATTTATAAATATATAAATTAAAATTATATTTCAAAATAATATGATGTTAGTAGGTTTTAAATTATTGAGTCAATTATTGTTTATATTCTATATTTATAAATACATAAACTGAAATTACATTTCAAAATAATTGTTTCCTTTAAATTATTTAAATTAATGATTTAATTTGTTTTTATAATTAATTGACATATTTTTATATAGAATTTAGTTTATAATATTCAATTTTTTATAAAATAAATCAAAATAAATCAATATAAGTATTTACTTTTAGATTTTTAAAATTATATAAAAGAATAGATGATTTTTAATTTTTTAAAGTCAAAGTTTAATAGAAATTTACATGTGATCATCCAAGGATAAGATAAACAATGGAATTCAATTGATATGTAGGTGTGGGTTTTAATTCTTTTATTTTATTCATTAACAGGGTAAGATGAAAATGTCAATCAACTCCATTACCACAATATACTTGTGTGAGCTCAACATGTCACTTGTGGGAATTGAACCCCGGTGGGGAGGATAAAAATCATTCCTCCTAAATAGAGTTTCACTTTTCAATAGAGTAAAAAAATGCTAAATTGAGTGAAAAACATTCAATGAATGACAATGAAAAAAACCAATTGTGAGTACTTGTTCTAAGTGGTTAAATTTTCCAAGAAAGAAGGAAGTCAAATAAGGCTTAACTTGAAATGGATTGTTGTCCAAGTGATTCAAGAATTGTAATGATTAAAGAGTTTGGGAATTCAAGGATTTTAATAACTTTGGAATTCAGAGAGTTGCACTAACTTCGAAGTTTCAAAATTTGAGGATTTCAAGAATTTGGGAATTTGGGAATACTACCTTAAGAGGGTGATAACACATCTTGGTGGAGTGCGTGCATGAATTTGAACTATGTAGGAGTGAAGTTACATAAGAATAATTTTCCTTTTTGATGTTTTTATTGTAATTCCTGATATTGTAGCATTAACAGGGGGTCTATAGGTATAATTCTCCAATAGTGTTTATAATCTGTTTTAAAATTCATGTGACAAGTTACTAATAAATTGAAAATTAGATATTACAAAATATCATAGTGAGATTGTACCATTTATTGAAATCGATACTAACCAAGATCATACAGGAGCTTAAACTTCATAGACATCCGTCTAGAAAAAGAAAATATGTTCTATATATTATGATTAATTAAAAGGAGAGCTCCTTAATTTATAGGATTGATGAGTCCCAACAAATACCTAAGATTAGTTGGGAAGTTGAGAGAATCTACATGAACTTAATTCACATAGTTTTCATATGTTTAGAAATAGATATAATCTAAACAAACACACCAACACCCACCCCATAAGAAAAATGTAGAGAGGAACAAAGAAGAACAAAGATGGGTCCCAACAACAACTCCTGATAAGGTACCATGTATAAACTCTCATAGTTGGGCAAAAGGAGAAAAATATCGTCTCCAAAAGAGATACAAATGTGAGTGTTTAAAATTGCATTGGAGGTAAAACTAAAGAACATCACACAAAGATGTATCGAAACCCAAGAGAATGAGGCATGCAAAGGTTGAAAGATCCAATAAGGAAGTATGATCAAGCTCTGAAGGACAGGGAAACGTAACCTCAAAGAATATGGTTGAATTCTGAAGATGAAGAGGAGTGGTTGGAGAGGCACGAGAATGGAAAAACCTTAAAACCATAACTTAAGTACTTTAGAAATATATTTTTTAGTGAGGAACGAGTACAATGGCTTCAAACCATCAACCATCAAAATATCAATGAGTCATGTCGATGCTAAAAACTCTTAATAGGAAGTATGGAAAAAACTCTAAAGAGGGCTAGCTAACCCCACACTGTCAATGCCAAACAAGTTCCTTGTATAAATCCAAATTTAAAACTTCTCAAGAAAAAAAAAATGATCTTTTGATATGATTCCTTACTTAGAAACTCTAATGAGGTACTCATATACAATCGACAAAAACATCATAAAATGAGTGTCCTTATGGATGCTAATCCATCTCACCGGAGTGCATGGGTCACTAGTCAATGTGGGCATTGAGTCAAAATACGAATGGTACTTAATACGAGGCTCACTCTTATAAACAATTGATTTTGAACAAAAAAGGTGAATCATGAAGAATCACCTAAAGAAGCATTGCACAACATCCCCCTGTTGAAATTTCTCCTACTCAACAACTAACTGTTAATTCCAAATAAATCAATTATTGAATTAAATCACAGCCAAGTAATCAACTAAACATGTAGTAGAAGAATAAACATGGAAACCAAATCAAGAACTTATAAACACCAATATTTTTGGGTAGATACCCCTGGAAAAACCCCAGAGGTAAAACCAGTGATGAGAATGATTTTATTATGCTAAAATCAGAACTCCCGTAACAGGGATAATGACCCATTGAGAGAAATACGACTGCATAGAAACCTGGAAAAGATTGACCTATTGTATGAACCAGAACTACACGCTTTTCAAAGTGTATGCGACTTTGCTTCATCAAACCCATGTATGTACGTGACTGTCTCCACTACGACCCACATACATGTATGAAAAACCAATATTATAAGATATGTATGAATCAAGACTCTCTTGTGGATTCCTCTGATTGAAACCCACCTATGCTACCTTTGTCCTCTCTTCTCCTTCATCTGATCTCTAGATGGAAGTTCTTCTCCACCTATCCAAGATCTTGAATCACAGTCCTTCATGATCCAATAATCTGTGTCGACTCCCTCAACACCTGTCAAGTTTCAAGTTTCTTCCTCCTTCACCCTAGCCTTGCTTTTATAATAATGATTTATATATCCAAAGTGATTGCATGTTGAGATTACTTCTCACTCTCTTGATATTTAGAAACATGCTTATTACTTTTAGCACTTTCATTCAATAACTCAATTAACTAATTACATAATTAATTAATAAAAAGAATTTGCCTTAATAATTCCTTTAATCAAAGTAAATTCAAGACTATAAGGCTTTGGACGATTTTCACACATCTAGACCTTGTGTGGAAATACCTGGGTGAGTGCAAGCTAATGATGGTCTCTCATGATGCGTTAGTGGCAATGAAAACATGTAAAAACAATAATATGTTAAGTTTGAGGGATTATTCAAGGTACTTGTACAATGAGTTTCAATATGGTGTAAAAAGAAGAAACATAGGAAATTGAATTAGATTTCTGAATGTACAACTTTTATTCATAGATATTGTAGATAACTATGTGAAATTGTATTTTTTGTAACACTGGTATGTTATTTTTCCAGCAAAATATAAAGTATATGTCTTTGTTCATGCATGTTTTGAGTACCTTAACTATGGATTTTCATTCCAAAAACTTGTATAATTCTAGAGAACTCATTGTTCTAGTGCAGTGTATTTTTTGCAAATTTATAAT
>ML785008.1:88824-110223 GCA_009831015.1 Picea engelmannii
GGGGGGATAGTGAGAGATATTCTAAGTTAAAAGGAATGCACATGCATTCTTGTTTCTAATAATGTGTGCATGTTTTAGGAACATGTGCACATTTAAGGAACAAACACATTCATAAATCTCGTGTGAATTATTCTCATTTAAAAAAATTTAGAAGCGCACACACGTTCCTAAAAATGTGTTTCTCAGGAATGCACACATTTTCTTGTAAACATGCATGTGTTCTTGGCACCATTCTTGAGTGGCTTGCTAAGTGGAGGTTTGAGGTTTTTCAAAATTGTCACATAAGGAACACGTGCACGTTCCTAGAAAAAAGTGGGCGTTCCTTCTCACCATGTTGCCACTTTATCATCCACCAACTTCATGCACTCACCCACCTGTCTGATGCTACAACTAGCATCAACACTCCCTCTTAGTGAGGAAGGTATTCTGCACCACTCCAGGTCTTTCCCTGAAGTATACAAACTTCCCTTTCTCCAAGGGTTTGGTCAGAATATATGCGAACTTCTCATCTTTGGAAATATATTGAAGATTAATTTCTCCCTTATGGATCCTATATTGAATGAAGTGGTATCTAATCTCAATATTCTTGGACCTGTCATGGAATATTGGATTCTTAGAGAGTTTTCTACAGCTCTCATTATCGCAGTATATCACCACAGGTTCCAACTTCTGGTCAAATACACCTGTAATCAATTTTCAAATTCAAAATTATAGCTTCACAACTAGCCATACTAACTAACATATACTCTTCCTCTTATGAACTAACTGCTACAAAAATTTTCTTCCTACTGAACCAAGTAATCACTTTTGATCCCAAGTTGATGTATCACCCCGAGGTGTTATTTTTGTCTAATGCATTTTCTTCCCAATTTGAGTCTGTATATCCTTGCAACTCCACTCCATATACTCCAAGATATCTCAATCTGTACTCCATTATACCTCTCAAGTACCTGAGTACATGTTTTTTTGCTACCCAATGCACCTTCCTCAAATCCTCCATGAACTAACTCAAGGTGTTCATGGAAAAAAAAATATATGGCCTTATGTTGACAAAATACATCAAGGGAACTATTATCTACCTGTATATCTTAGGATCCACCAACTCTCAATCTGAAGTGATCACCTTATTTAGATTTGTAGTCATAGGTGTAGCCATCAGTTTACAATCCTCCATCCTAAATCTCCTCAAGATATATATTGCATACTTCCCATTTCCAAGGAAGGTCTCTCATGATATCTTCCATACCTCTAACCCAAAGAAATAATGCATCAATCCAATGTCCTTCATATCAAACTCACTAGATAAATCTTCTTTTGACCCTACAATAAACTCCTCTACACCAATGATAAATAAATCACCAAAGTAAAGAACCAACATTAGTGGATCTGTCCCAATAAATATGAAGTACAAGTTAGGATCTGCCTCACTCTTGGTAAATCCCATACTCATCAAGTATTTGTCAATCCTGAAATACCATGCCCTGGGTACCTGTTTGAGTTCGTACACGGCATCTGTAAGCCTAAAAACATGAGACTCCCTCCCATGTACCTCAAATCATTGAGGTTTCTCTATGTATACTTCTTCCTCAATGATCGCATTGAGGAAATATATTTTCACATCCATCTGATGCATCCTCCACCTCATAACTAAATAAATGGAAATAAAATCTCGAATATAAGCATACTTGGTGACTAGAGAAAATTTCTCCTCATAGTCCTCTCCCTCTTTCTGGGAGAACCCTCTCACCACAAACCATTCTTTGAACTTCTTGTAGAGCCACATAGAACTCCCAATTGAATTCCCCTCTTGTCTTGGCACTATGTCCCAATCATCATTTATGATAATAGAAGTGTACTCCTCTACCATGGAATCCCACCATACCTGTTGATCTATTGCTTCCTCAAAAATAGAAGCCTCGACATCAATGATGCTACTCGTAAGAGCCATATAGTTCATAAACTTATTTGGAGGCCTTTTCTCTCTGACCACACTCTTAGGAGCCTCACCAATATCCCTCAATTTCTATAATATCCACTCGAGTCTCTTGAAAAGATTGGAAGGGGATAACTCCTCTTCCAAACATGGAGTCTAAACTGTTGATTGTTTCTCATCCTTCAGATCCTGTTTCTCCTCGTCCTTTGTCATTGTTGATGACTCCTGAGTACTACTAGATGCCAATTTCTCCTCGAACTTAACATATATAATCACAATTATATTCCATTGAGCTGGAATGAAGACATGTAATCCTTTTAGGTCTCACTTTACCCAAAAAATATACCCTTTTGTCCTGAAGGCTCCATATTTTTCCTCTTCTCCACTGGAACATGGATGTAAACTAGACAACAAAATATCTTCAAATGACCAATCTTTGGATTCACCCTTGAGAATTCCTCCTTTGGAGTATTTTCCCCCAATATCCTGTGAGGACTCATGTTTTGCACATACGTTGATGTATCATAGCCCTAGAGAATTCAATGATGGACCGATTCTTCCTTTGTCCAACCACATTTTGTTGAGGGTTGTATGAGATGGTCATCTCCCTCTTGATTCATTCCTCCTTAGAGAAATACTTGAAGTCATTAGAGGTGTACCCTCCCCCATTATTCGACCTCAATACCTTGATATTCTTACCTATATGCTTCTCTACCTTATCTCTAAACTCTTGAAACTGAGTGAAGACCTCATACTTGGTCTTCATAAAGAAGATAAAGGTTTTATTGGAAAAATAATCAATAAACGTCACATAATATGGAAATCCATGTAATGATTCTACTAACATCATCCCACTCACATATAAATGACCAAGATCCAAGAGTCCATTGGGCCTACTCTCACTCCTAGGAAAAGCAACCTTGGCATTATTTCCATGTGCACACCCTTTGCACACTCCCTTCTACTTAATTTTGAACTCTATAAATAATTCTCTCTTTACACCATAAATTTATCATACGACGTTCATTTGAGCTCGTTTAAGGGTAATTGGAAGTATATCTTTGATCTCTTAGACATGGATATATTTACATCAGAATTATATACCATCAGTTTTTCTTGGTTTTAGAGATCCTCGTAGATCATGATCACTACTTTCTATATATATATATATATTCTTCATGGATATGCAGTGTACTTGATTGGAGGCCATGCTTATCATCACACCTAAGGATGGGTATGCCTACCTCGAGAATTCATTTTCCTTACTTGTTTTTTTGTTGGCTGTTGTCATTATATTGGATTCTAGCAACCTTCACCCTCGCTAACTACTCCTCAAAGACTTATAATGTATTTCGACCATACTTTTCTCTTTTGACCTCACACATTAGGTAGCATCTGTTATAGCACCAATTTCCACCATTTAAGCATTGATTCTTGATGCAGGAGCATCGCCAACATCAAGCGAGCCAGCATGGGGATATCAGACAACTGGACAAGCTAGCGCAAATTTTGAATTTCTTTTAAATGCACCAACCTTAAATGTGGAAATTAAATGGAAGCGCACTTGTGAAATGTAAATGGACCTTGAGTGATTCGCTCTCGTCCTTAAGTAGATGGAGGCATTTATAATAGTTAATGCAAGTAGATAGGAATTGAATGTGTAGATTAGACAATTTTAGAAGGAAAAAGGGAAACGGGATATAGACACCCTCATTGTGTATTGTAACATTAGTGTGTATTGTAAGATAAGCTAAGCAACATTGGAGAGAGAAAGAGCATGTAGAGAGCTGTGTAAGAACACCCATGTATAGATATTTGAATTAATAGAAAGCTTTGGTTCAAATTCATGGCGTCATGTTTACGCTCTGTGTATGTATGTTGATTTATATGCTCATGTATGTTTACTTCGTGTTATACATTTTCTTTATATGCTGTGTATATGATTTCATGTTTGAGTTTGAAGTCTGAGAGGAAGTAGAATGAGTTTCAATTATTTTTCTGTCTGAGTGAGAGATTTCCTGCAAGGAGTGCAGTTGAAGTTGTCCGCAAGGAGTGCGTTGACAGAGGCTCAGATAGTTTAAATTTTTTTCTCATTCACCCAGAAGTGTATTTTTGGCATAGGAGTTGTGCAAGGAGTACGCAGGCCAAAGAAAGTCTTAGAGTTGTGATTCTGAGAAAAGTATTGAGAGACTGCTGCTGTAGGTGTGTGCAGAGTCGAAAGAACTCAACACACAAAAGTATTGGAGGTTTTCCGCAAGGAGTGCGTACAAAGGTCTTTTTCTGAGGATTCGAATCCCGTGGAAAAGCTCAGGAAGGATAAGGCCTTCAAAGTTGTTGAAGGACAGTGCCAGGAAGTTGCGACTGGAAGTATTCAGGAGGCGTCGGAAGTTTGCGCGTAGGAGGACGAGTTATGGAAGAACACTTAGTCCATATTCAGGAAACTGTCAAGGAGGAACGAACGGTCGAAATCATCTGAGGAGATTTCGCGAAATCCCGTGAGCTGTTAGATCTCACGGAAGAGCAGGGAAGGTATGGCAGGTATTTTTCGGAAGTCCTAAGCTTAGGAGGGGTAGGACCATAGATCCAAGCCACAAGGGCCGTTGGATTTACACGTGGATAATTGTATCAGAGTTTCGTGGGTGGAAGTCCCGTGAACATGGCAGCGAGAATCGCGAAATCGTGAAACGCGAAGTCCCAATAGTGGAGAGGACAGTGTGGGGCCAGAGGAGTAGTGAGGCGGACAGGTGGCAGATCCTCGTGTGGAGGTAAAAGACCCTTGACCATTTCGGGATCTCGTAGAGCGAAGTTCCGAAATCTTTGCATCAGGATTCGCGATACCAGGAAGTCCAAAATCGCGAAAAAGTAGAGGCGTTGAAAATTCAACTGCGTGAGCGCATCGACGTTTCAGCATATCGGGACTCGGGAGTTGAAGAAGCGAGTCATTCGACATCGCGATCGCCAAAATCGTGATAGGAGAAGTCACCAAAAGGAGCGTGAGCAGGTCAATGTTGACTGTTGTCGGGTCTCGGGGATCCAAGGACAGAGCGCATGACCGTTGGATTCGCGAAGGTGTGAAATCCGACCTCCCAAGTACAAGGGGGGATTAGACGAGGTGAATTGTGGGTGCAGATTTCCCGAAAGGGAAATAGAAGAGCTGTTCAATAGTTCTTCAGGCCGAAATAGAGAAGATCCTAAGGACATGGACCTTTCGACCGCGGGTTGAAGAGGGGTTGCTTCAGGTCTGGTATCATAGCACAGAAAGGTTCTTTGCTTTCTGTAGCAGAGAAGAGAAATAAATTCATCATGCCGCTAAGAAGGAGAGATAGGCAATCACCCGATCTAGAGGAGAGGGAAATGCCGAGAAGAAGGGGTAGGCATATGCAAAATCCAGAAATGGAGAGAGAAATGCGTGATCTACGAGCTAGACTCGAAGACATGGAAACAAAACAAAGGCGTACAGCTAGTGCTGGGGATCTTAGTGATTCCGAAGACAAAGTTGAAGTTGAACATGAAGAAGAAGTTGTAGCCGAGGATGTAGCAAATGAACGTTTGATCAAAGCTATTGCAAGAATGGGTGCAAAGGAGAAAATGGACATTTCAGTTTACGAGGGAAACTTGGATGTAGAGGAGCTTCTAGACTGGATTAGATCTCTAGACACATACTTTGACTATGAAGATGTTGAGGAGGATAAGAAGGTCAAGCATGTTGTCACAAGATTGAAAGGACATGCAACATTGTGGTGGGATGAACTACAAGCTGACAGATGCTGCAGGGGCAAGCAAAAGATCAAAAGATGGGATAGTATGATTGCAAAGATGAAGGCAAAATTCATCCCTAGGGATTATCAGATTACTCTGTTTCGAAGGATGTAGAACACGAGATAGAAGTTGATGTCAGTGAAAGAATACACTGAAGAGTTCTACAGACTGAACATCAGGGCAGGTCATCGGGAGAGCGATGATGAGAAGGTTTCCAGATACATGAATTGCCTGAGATATGATATCCAAGATGATATGAGCATGCTAACCATCCGAACGGTGGAATATGCTTACCAATTAACTCTAAAAGCTGAGGAGAAGCTAAGCTTCAAACAAAGTCAAAGAGACTGAGCTAGAAGTCAGCCCAGGGGAAAATCAGTTGCCCAGGATAAGAACCATAAGCCCAAGGAAGACTGGAAGAAACCTCAGACTCGAACTGAGAGAGGTGGAACCTCACAGCGAGGACAATATGCTAAGTAGAGAGGACATCATACCGAGCAGAGAGGAGATTATGTTGATAAAAACACTTTTCCTCGTACTAGAGGTAGAGGAGGAGGAAGAGGTGGAGTGATAAAATGCTTCACATGTGGAAAGAATGGGCACAAGTATTATGAGTGTCTAGAAAAAAGGAAAGATGGAGGAGAAGCTCACATCACCGAAGCACAGAGGTGGGATGTTGAGGTGGAAGATGCTTAAGGTGGAATATCCCTGATGATGTGAAAAGCTCTTTTGATACCCGTGAAGGAGGTGGAGAGTTCAGTCCAAAGGAACAGGATTTTACAGACTTCTTGCAAGACCAAGGATAGGGTATGCAAGGTCATTGTAGACAGTGGAAGCACTGATAATCTCATTTCAACCGAGATGGTAGAAAAGCTGGAGTTGGAGACGATTGATCATCCGAGCCCATACAAAATTTCCTGGTTACAGAAGGGACATCAGGTAACCATCACTAAACAATGTTTAGTTGAATTCAAGATAGGAGGATATAATGATAAAATCTTGTGTGATGTTATTCCTATGGATGTTTGTCATCTATTGCTGGGTAGACCATGGCAATATGACATAAATGTGATTCATGATGGGAGAATGAACACATATACCCTTGAGAAGAATGGGAGAACTCACATGTTTCTTCCAATCAAGGATAAGGAAGTAAAATCGGAAGTAAGTAACATTGTACTTCTCATGAGTGGGAAGTAACTTCTTACTAAGGTAAAGAAGAAAGAAGAACTGTAATTCATTGTGGTTAGGAAACCGAAGATTGTTTTGACCAGCACGAGAGTTGATGATCTACCAGAAGAAATTTAGGAACTGCTGGAAGAGTTCGCTGATATAGTAGTGGACGAATTACCTCATTCGTTGCCACCGATTAGAAGTGTGAGTCATCATATTGGTCTCATACTAGGAGCCAGTTTACCAAACAAAGCCACGTACAGACTGACGCCGTAAGAGAATGATGAAGTCAGAAGACAAGTCCAGGATTTGTTGGACAAAGGGTTGGTCAGAGAAAGCTTGAGTCCATGTGTTCTTCCAAAAGTACTCAGTCCGAAGAAGGACGGAGGCTAGAGGATGTGTACTGACTCGAGGTCGATCAACAAGATAACCATCAGGTACAGATTTCCATTGTCGAGGATGGATTATTTGATGGACTGCTTAAGTGGAGCAAAATTCTTTTCAAAGATTGATTTGAAAAGTGGTTATCATCAGATTCGCATGAGAGAAGGTGACGAGTGGAAGACAGCATTCAAAACCAACCAAGGGTTGTATGAATGGCTTGTTATGCCATTTGGCTTAACAAATGCATCGATTACCTTCATGAGGTTGATGAATGAAGTCCTAAAGGAGTTCATCAGGAAATTTGTCATTGTGTATTTGGATGACATACTGATCTTTAGTAAAACAGTGTCCGAGCATCTGAAACATTTAGCTACAGTGATGAAGAAATTACAACAGGAGAAGCTGTTGATAAACATGAATAAATATTCATTTATGAAGATAGAGCTCATTTATCTGGGATTTGTTATTTCTGCAGACAAATTGAGGATGGATCCAGATAAGGTGGAAGTGATCAAGAATTGGTCATCACCGAAGAACATATTTGAGGTGAGAAGTTTTCACGGATTGGCTAGTTTCTACCGGAAGTTCATCAGGAATTTTAGTGGAATTAGCACAATGATGATGGACACAGTGAAGAAAAGACAAAAATATTTTCACTGGACAACAGAGGCTGAGAAGATTTTCAATATGTTGAAACGAAAGATCACGGAACAACCGGTTTTGGTGTTGCCAGATTTCCGAAAAACATTTCAAGTGAAATGCGATGCAAACGGATTTGCAATCAGAGCGGTCTTGAGTCAAGAAGACAGACCAGTGGCATACTTTAGTGAGAAGGTAAATGAAGCGAAGGTGAATTACTCCACATATGATAAGGAGTTCTATGCCATTGTTCAAGCATTGAAGAAGTGGAGGCATTACTTGATTCCAAAGGAATTTGTCCTATATAGTGATAACCATGCATTACAGTTTCTGACTCAACAGGAAAAATTGAATCAGAGACATGTAAAATGGGTTGAGTATATGCAAAATTTTACATTCATAATTAAACATATTTTTGGTACTGCTAACAAAGTTGTTGATGCTTTGAGCAGGAAATGTTTGTTGTTGCAGGAGTTCAAAGTCAAAACGTTAGGTTTTGATGATCTCAGGAACATGTATGCAGATGATTCATATTTTAAGGAAGCGTATGAAGCAGTTGAGAATCCATTTCTCAGAGATAGAATCCATTGGGCAGAGTACATGATCTAGGAAGGATTGTTGTTCAAGGGCAATCGACTGTGTATTCCAAAATGCTCCATGAGGGAGAATCTACTGAAGGAAAAACACAGTGGAGGATTGGTCGGACACTTCAGTCATGATAAGACATTCGCGAAGCTGAATGAGTCATATTTTTGGCCAGGGATGCGATCAGAGATCAAGAAATTTGTGGACATATGTAGGATTTGTCAGCATTCGAAGGGAAAGAGGCAGAATGCAGGGTTTTATCAACCATTTCCTATACCTGAGAAGCCGTGGGATGAAATCAACATGGATTTCATATTGGGATTACCAAGGACACAAAGAGGATCTGACTCAATATTTGTGGTGGTGGATAGATTTTCCAAAATGGCACATTTTATCCCATGTCAGAAAACCAGCAACGCAACTCACATTGCGAACTTGTTTTTCAAAGAAGTCATTCGACTTCACGGCTTACCCAGAAGCATAGTTTCAGATAGAGATAAGAAGTTCGTAGGGCACTTTTGGAGGACATTGTGGAAGAATATGGGAACTAACTTGGCATTTAGTTATGCTTATCATCCTCAGATGGATGGACAAACATAAGTGGTGAACAAGAGTCTGGGAGACTTGCTGAGAAGATTGGTGACAGAGCACCACAGCCAGTGGGACAATATATTACCACAGGAAGAGTTTTCTTATAATGACTCAGTAAATAGGAGCACAGGGCGGAGTCCATTTCAGATTGTTTATGGCATGCAGTCGAGAGGGATTTTTGAATTGAGAGATTTAGAACTAAATGGAACAAGGAGTGCAAGTGCAGAAGAATTCGCAGAGGCGATGAAGGAACTTCACAGCCAGGTGAAGGACCGATTGCAGAGTTCAAGTCAGGAGTATAAGCACAGAGCAGATCATCATCAAAGACAACTTTAGTTTGAGGTTGGTGACTTGATTATTGCATATCTGAGAAAGGAAAGGTTCTCAAGGGGAACATACAATAAATTGAAGATGAAGAAAATCGGACCATGTAAGGTCTTGAGAAAGTTTGGGGTGAATGCTTACGAGATTGAATTACCCAATGGGGTCGGAATTTCTCTGATATTCAATGTCTCGGATTTGTACCCATATAAGCCTGAGGAAGCAGGAACAAGTGATGATCATGGTGAGATTCAGTGGCGAAAGAAGATGCCAGTTGCAGAAAAGCCGCAGATGGAGCACATACTGGACAAAAGAGTTAGTAAGAAGACCAGCAGAAAGAAATATTTTGAGTATCTGGTCAAATGGAAGGGCCATCCAATGGAAGACGCCAGCTGGGAAAATGAAGCAGAGATACAGAGGCATGGAAAGACCCTGCGCGAGCTCATGGACAGGAGCCCATGAAAATTTTCAAGCGAGGGAGTATGATGCAGGAACATCGCCAACATCAAGCAAGTCAGCGTGGAGATATCGGACAGCTGGACAAGCCAGTGCAAATTTTGAATTTCTCTTAAATGCGCCAACCTTAAATGTGGAAATTAAATGGAAGTGCACTTGTAAAATGTAAACAGACCTTGAGCGATTCGCTCTCGTCCTTAAGTAGATGGAGGAATTTATAATAGTTAATGCAAGTAGATAGGAATTGAATGTGTAGATTAGACAATTTTAGAAGGAAAGAGGGAAACAGGATATAGACACCCTCATTGTGTATTGTAACATTAGTGTGTATTGTAAGATAAGATAAGTAGCATTGGAGAGAGCAAGAGCATGCAGAGAGATATGTAAGAACACCCATGTATAGATATTTGAATTAATAGAAAGCTTTGGTTCAAATTCATGGCGTCCTATTTACTCTCTGTGTATGTATGTTTATTTATATGCTCATGGATGTTTACGTCCTATTATACATTTGATTTATACGCTGTGTATATGATTTCATGTTTGAGTTTGAAGTCTGAGAGGAAGTAGAATGAGTTTCAATTGTTTTTCTGTCTGAGTGAGAGATTGCCTGCAAGGAGTGCAGTTGAGGTTGTCCGCAAGGAGTGCGTTGACAGAGGATCAAATAGTTAAAATTTTGTTCTCATTCACCCAGAAGTGTATTTGGGGCACATGAGTCGTGCAAGGAGTATGCAGGCCGAAGAAAGTCTCAGAGTTGCAATTCTGAGCAAAGTATTGAGAGACTACTGCAGCAGGTGTGCGCAGAGTCAAAAGAACTCAACACACAGAAGTGTTGGAGGTTTTCCGCAAGGAGTGCGTGCAAAGGTCTTTTTCTGAGGATTCGCAGGTCGTGGAAAAGCTCAGGAAGGATAAGGCCTTCGAAGTTGTTGAAGGACAGCGCTAGGAAGTTGCGACTGGAAGTATTCAGGAGGCGTCGAAAGTTTGCACGCAGGAGGACGAGTTGTGTAAGAACACTTAGTCCATAATCAGGAAACCGTCAAGGAGGAACGGACGGTCAAAATCATCTGAGGAGATTTCACGAAATCCCGTGAGCCGTTAGATATCGCGGAAGAGTAGGAAAGGTATGGCAGGTATTTTCCGGAGGTCCTAAGCTCAGGAGGGGTAGGATCGTATATCCAAGCCACAAGGGCCGTTGGATTTACACGTGGATAATTGTATCGGAGTTTCGTGGGTGGAAGTCCCGTGAACTTGGCAGCGAGAATCGTGAAATCGTGAAACGCGAAGTCCTGACAGTGGAGAGGACAGTGTGGGGCCAGAGGAGTAGCGAGGCAGACAGGTGGCAGATCCTCACGTGGAGGTCAAAGACCCTTGACCATTTTGGGATCTCGTAGAGCAAAGTTTCGAAATCTTGGCATCAAAATTCGCAATACCACAAAGTCCGAAATCGTGACGAAGTAGAGGCGTTGAAAATTCAACTGCGCGAGTGCATCGACGTTTCGACAAATCGGGACTCAGGATTTGAAGAAGCGAGTCACTTGACATCGCGATCGCCAAAATCGCAATAGGAGAAGTCCCAAAAAGGAGCGTGAGCAGGTCAGCGTTGACTGTTGTCGGGTCTCGGGGTGCCAAGGATAGAGCGCATGACCGTTGGATTCGCGAAGGTGCAAAATCCAACCTCCCAAGTACAAGGGGGGATTAGACGAGGTGAATTGTGGGTGCAGATTTCTCGAAAGGGAAATAGAAGAGCTGTTCAATAGTTCTTCGGGCCGAAATAGAGAAGATCCTGAGGACGTGGAACTTTCGACCGCGGGTTGAAGAGGGGCTACGTCAATTCTCTTATTGTCCTATTTCATATCCTACTTACAAACAACTCTTCCCCATATGTCCTTGAGACCTTCTAAAAAACATATTTTTCAAAGTTGTACGCACCTTCACAATTATGCATTACGTCTATACGTGGGATACTCAAGGGATAGTCACGTACATGATAATAAATTCTCAAAAAATACAATTATGCCGAATTAAATTGTAATGTACCCCAATTTTACCAATAAAACAAAAATTAAACTAGGGTCACTAGAGTTGATCATTCGTCTAAAAACAAACCTTTTAAGCATTCATTAACTATACTACAGAATAGTCTTATTGCTTCTTTTTCTTTCGTAACTTACTCTTACTATTTCTTGACATAGGTGCAAGTTACATATATATATATATACATGACTAAATCGATTCTACCCTCAACAAAAGGGTGAAAGAGTAACCTAATACCTAAAACATATATCCACTTTGGAATTCCATTCTACTTGTGCAAAACAATTATACACTTTAGAACTTCCATCCTACTCGCGCATACCATAGTATAAATATATAACATTTTAACAACCCTTATGATAAAGGTATCGTTCACACCATGGGTCGTAGGTTCAAGTGTCTCTATTTCGCATATCTATATGTAACATGAAACTAGTGCACATAGGCACTAATACGCATGGTGGTTATGACTAACAAAAGGAATAACTATTCATTTTCTTGTATTTTAACGACCCAATGATAAATAACTTTGGCATAAGTGATAATGAAACGAATAGGTAAGAGTCAACCCATGACCAGAATAATAGGAAAATGAAACTGTAACCCTAACTGGACTGTCATCGTACTTCACCATAAATATTGATAAGGAAGTTACAAAGGTAACATTCTCTGGACTTAAATAACTCTACCTGTGACATTTATGATATCTTGTGGCGTACTCCTTTCGGCCATTGCTCGACCTCCGTGCCCATTGTGTCTCTACCACCTTGCATTATTCACATGGCCTAGGTACAGTTTGTAACCATCACCATTAATTTGTTTGGTGGAGGGTTTTCTAACGTTATTGTTCATTCTTCTCCCTTGGCTCTGTGTATTTTCAAAACGTAGCAAAGCTATACCTGTTGTTGTTTGTCTCGGTGGCATGGACAGAACTTGTGAACTTGTGCTCGTTATTGGAGAAAGGAACATTAGGAGGACCCCACGGTCGGATACCACCTTATGCGAGGTAAGAGTCTTTGGGTCATTGTTATCCGACTTTGTGTGTTACTAAATGGTTATTGTGTGCACCAATCACCTTCAAAGTTCCTATTAGTGCTATTATCCTAACTTTTGTGGTAATATATAGCATTTTAAAAGTTGGTATTATAATCAACAATATTTAGGGTTTTAACGTGGCTTCACCCTTAACCTATGCATCAGTATTCTTTTTTAAAAAAACCTTGTGGTCTGCGATAAATATTTCTTTTGTGTAAAAACCCGTAGGCATTTCTGGACTGAAAATGTCAAAGCAAGCAAAGATAAATGAAGCAAGGATGTCTTCCCTACTAGTTCGATCATAAATGAAATGTGAGATATAATGTATTTTGGATTTCTCGGTCTACTTTATTTGTGGTTACACAACTGAGTATAGATACGTATGCTTTGCTTGAGCTTTTTCGAGATGTCGTTGCTTTGGCATAACTCCCTGTCTGTTTCGTTGTTTGCCTGTTTGCTTCATGGATTTTTTTGGGTGTTAAATCCTAGTTAGGAACTAGTTTTTTCTTCTATGTGAAAAGCATTTTATCTTATGTGGTATAAGGTTTTAGTTTTGTTTCTTTGATTTTTTAAATAACAAATATGAAGACTATATAGGACTCTTGTGCCTCTGTTTAAATATTCTGAATTCAAATCTCTTGATTCTTTGAATACACCCTTTGATGCCTGTTGTGACTCAATTTCGTAAAAGAGCACGAAAAAATTAGGATTATCCACTGTGTATACATGGATTTATTTTGTCTGGAATGCACTTTTGGCATCTTTCCTGTAACTTTCTTATTTTTGGTCCACGTCATTATACCGTGAATATTTAGGGTATAAGTTAACTATTCGAACATAACCTTAGTTATGATTGAGTTATACTTCCAGTGGGTTTATATAATATCTACCTTATGTTCTACGCACTTAAGAAAATAATGTTGCGTGTAACTTATTTGAATTATGTTTTCTCTATGAGCAATTCATAATTTTTAGGAAAACTGATTTTGATATACCGTAACTTTGATTGTATTTTTTTATGGGAAAAAATGCCTCTGAGGGATACTCTCTACTCTATGCAACTTTATCATTCTGGAATTTTTGAATTAGCTTATCAAAATTTCACTTCGTAAAGAGGAAATATGATGTCGACGCCTGCAACCTCTCAACCCGCAGGTCGGAATGTCCACGTCAACGCAGGATCTTTCTCCCTTCATTATCTTGAAGAACTCTAAAACGTTCTTCTATTTTCCTTTCGAAAAATGTGCACCCACAACAAATTCTCACGGGATCCCCTCTTTGCACTTAGGAAATCGAAATTCGCACTTTCGTGAATCCAATGGTCAAGTGCCTGTCTCTCGGACCTCCGAAACCTGACAATAGTCAACGCTGACCCTTTCTCTTTCCCTTTTAGGACTTTCCCTATCGTGATTTCGGTACTCGCGATGTCGATGGCTTCTCTCCTCGACTCCCAAATCCCGATACGCTGAAACGTCGATACACTCACGGAGTTGACTTTTCAACGCCTTGCACCCCATCGGGATTTCAGACTTCACGGTATCATGAATGCTGATGTAGTGTGTTCAGAACTTTGACCTACGAAATCCTAAAATGGTCAACACCTTTGAATTTCACGGCGATGGTCTGCCACCTATCCAATTCGCAGACTTCTCTGGCCCCACACCGACCTTTTAGCCTTCAGGATTTCTCGTTTCATGATATCATGATTCCTGTTGTAATGGTTATGGGACTTCCACCCATGAAATCCTGAAATAGGGATTCACTCGTGAATCCAACGGCCCTTGTGGCTCGGATCTATGGTCCTACTCCTCCTGAGTTTAGAACCCTTTAGGAATACTCGCGGTAACTCCCCTACTGGTCCGTGAGATCTGATGGCTCACGGGACTTCTCGAATACTCCATAGAGAATTCCGACCATCCGTTCTTGTGCGCTCCTCCTACTCCTTCCTGGATGTGGAAACTAACGGTCCAGATCTCTTTCTCCAGCCGATCTGACGACTGTTGTGCTCCCTCCTGAGATTTATCACCTTCCCTCTCAGACTTGGAAGGATTTTCAAGTTTCTCAAAGGCTTCGACCTTTGCCTGTCTCCCTCTATTAACTCTTCGACTTGGAGCTTCGCTGAACACATAAAAATGCTAATCCTCCTGAGCTTTTCTTCCAATCCTCAAAGGATTATGATGTCTACGCTCCTACAGTTTATTCGTACACCAAGGTCCCATCCCTCCTAATTTTTCCTATAGCTTCGACCTCGAAGGAAACTCGGTTCTTCTTTTCTCTTTCTCCTGTAGAATGGGGAATTTTGTGGCCCTCCTAGCACTTGATCTACTCAAGCAACCTCTCACTAAGTCTTTCAAGGTGTTCAACAACCCTGTGAATATCCCTCAAGGGATTCTTCTCTTAATCACAAAACTCAAAGAGTTCTCTTCTCTTGTTCCTATCTGCACACTTCATCAATGCCCTCCTAGCAGAGTACCATCTCACATAACACCAAACAGTTTTGTTCTCTCCTATGCACCTATGCACCTACTTGATGCCCACTTGGCAGAGCTTCACAGAATTCTCAGTGACTCTAGTTCTTCTTTCTGAACTCACAGTAGAGTTCCTCCTCTGTGCACTCCTTGCACTAGCTCAATGCCCTCCTGGCAGAGCTTCATAGAACTCCCAGAGATTTTTGTCTGCAACTGTGTTCCTCTCCCATAGCCTCGCCTCCAAGGTGTTCAACAACCTCGAGGTCTTCCTCCTGAGTTAATGACTTCAGTTGTGTGCCCACCTAGGACGTCTTTGTCTGAATCCACAGAGTTCAGATATGCAACCCTTATGCATGGCTATCAGAACCCGCAACATTCTATCACACCCTCCTGGTATGAAGCCTCAAAGACCTCTCAATCCTGAAACCAAACCAACTCCTACAAATGCACAAATACATCTACAGTATAAATCCATAGCATATAAAGCACACTCACAAACATTCATTTAACACATAGTCATGCAGGAAAAACTGTTATTTGTATTAAATTGGCAAACGCCTGTATTTACAAGGTGTTCCTGAGTGCGGCCTGTAACAAGGTCTCGGCTCCTCTCTTCTTTTCTCTACTCGCGGACTCTCTCCTATGCTAACTCTATCATCACTCCCCCTTTCTTTTAAAGAGATACAATTGATCTTTTTACATGAGGGGCTCTTCGAGCTCTTCCCTCCAATCTACCTACCCTATTCAATTACATTGAATGGGTGGTCTAGTCCAGCATCAGATCTAGATCTCATCCTTACAAAACATTAAATGCCTATCTACCCTATGCCTGCACAAAGGCATAGCTCTATGTCTCAACAACCTAAGCATTTAAATTACATTCATTCAGATTTGAAAATGAGGCTACACCTCTTTTTCAACACGCGATTTGAATTCGCTAACGTGGCTGGTTGGCCGACATGGAGAGATGCTCCTGCATCATACTCCTCAGCTGTAAAAATCATGATTTCCTACTCATGAGCTTCCCATCTCAGCTATTGAAATCCTCCTAGATCCCAAATCATCCTCTGGAGTTGTTCATCTGCTCCATCTTGTTGTTGCTTCTGTGTTGCTGCTTCCTTTCTGCCCAGCTTCTTCTTGCTGGCAGTGTCTGCTGACCGGATCATCAGCTCCATGATCTCTTTGATCACTTCGTCTAGCTGCTATAATGGTTGGATTTTCTCATGTAGTCTCGTCGACTGCAAAATTTTTCGGCACATGGGCAGATCACTGTGATCTCCCACGCCTTCTTCATCAGCTTCCAACTTCACCTGTTGGATGTGCATGCTCTGCACTTTCAACCTTCCCTCCAGATATTCAATTTGCTCATACAGATCAGCCAAACTAATGCTGTCTACTTCTTCTTCTTCTTCTGCTGCAAACTCCCACATTGCATTCCTTTCAATCTCCTGGCTGAAAATATTGAGCCATTCCTCAGAATGCTCATCTTCTTCTTCTACTTCTTGGGAAGCTTTCAAAGTCCACTCCAATTCTTCTTCCCTGACAGTCACGATTGGTTTTTCTTCTTCTATTGTTTCTACATCCGCAACCCATATTTCTGCCTCCTCTTGGGCAAGTAGTAGGAATATTTCAATTCCTCCAATCATTAGAAGACTCGTCTGATCTTGCTCTCCGATGGTGCAAGTTTTTAACTTGTCATCATCTTCATTCACATGGCTTGGAAAACCACATGAATCTTCATCCTCTGTCAGCTGCATCTGCTGATCTAATTCCATCTCTGAGCTCACCTGCTCTGTCAACTCTTCTAGCTAATTCCAACTCATCTACTCAACCCTGCCCACCTGGAAATATGGGATCTGTTCGCTGCTCTCATGGAAGATTATGAGATCAAATGACCCCATCTTCATCAACACTCCTTGCTGAATTGAACTCACCTCCGAGTCAATGAGACTTTCAGATAGTCTTGAATTCTCATATCTTCCCACCTGGCAATATGAGATGATTCCACTACCCTCCTGGCAGTCTTCGAGATCCCGCAGTGACCTCATTTCATTGCCCAACTGGCAATGTGAAATTCCTTGACTGTCCTCCTGATAGTCTGTGAGATCTTCAACTGATCTCATCTCTTTTCCCACCTAGAAATATGGAATTTCCTCTCTGCCCTCTTGGCAGTTGTTGAGATCTTCAACAAATCCCCATTCATCCCCAAAATTATTGAGATCTCTCCCAGTCTCTGGTTCACATATGTGAACCACTTTTTCTGGTCCATTGAGGTTTTCAGTATGCCACAACCACCTTCTCAGTAGCCTCTGCTGTCTTTTAGCCATCAACTCCTTGACTGGCCATTTTACCTTTGTCTTCATGGGCCATTCATATACCCATCTTGTCTTGGTATTCTGCTGCATCCGCAGTTAAAGCTCTTCCATTCTTGCCCTGATGTCGGCAAGTTCTTTCCCCCTTTCAGCTATGCTCATCAGCTTTGGGTTTTTCATTCCAGCATATCTACGGCCTTCAGTAGCCATGTTGTTGTTTATCTGCCCTCTTGGAAAATCTGTTGTTGTCACTCTACACCCTGAGTGTCTCAGCTTCTCCTACAGTCCTCCTGACTGTCTTCTTTGACTGCTACCTACCCGTGAACAATCACCACAAAGTTTCCAATGCTCTGTCTTCTTCCTTTACCATATTGCTTCACCTAAAATATACAAGTGAAGTCTCTTTTGATACCAAATTTGACACAATGTATCAGAGTGCTCCTTTATCTTCTCTGTCTTCCTTGTCTGAAATCTACAGACAAGAATCAGGCTCTGATACCAAATTTGACATCGACGCCTACAACCTCTCAACCTGCAGGTCAGAAGGTCTACGTCAACGTAGGATATTTCTCCCTTCACTGGCCCGAAGAACTCTAAAATGTTCTTCTATTTTCCTTTCAAAAAATCTGCACCCACATCAAATTCTCACAGGATCCCCTCTTTGCACTTAGGAGATCAGACTTCGCTCTTTCGCGAATCCAATGGTCAAGCACCTATCTCTCGGACCTCCAAAACCCGACAACAGTCAACGCTAACCCTTTCTCTTTCCCTTTCAGGAATTTCCCTATTGTGATTTTGGTACTCACGATGTCGAGTGGCTTGTCTCCTCGACTCCCGAATCCCGATACGCCGAAACGCCGATACACTCGCGTAGTTGACTTTTCAACGCCTTGCGCCCCGTCAGGATTTCAAACTTCACGATATCGCGAATCCTGATGTAGTGTGTTCAGAACTTCTACCTATGAAATTCTGAAACGGTCAACACCTTTGACTTTCAAGGTGATGGTCTGCCACCTGTCCACTTCGCCAACTTATCTGGCCCCACACCGACCTTTTAGCCTTCGGGATTTCAGGTTTCGTGATATCGCGATTCCCGTTGCAATGGTTACGGGACTTCCACCAACAAAACCCCAAAATAGGGATTCACTCGTGAATCCAAGGGCCCTTGTGGCTCAGATATACGGTCCTACTCCTCCTAAGCTTAGAACCCTTTATGAATACTCGCGGTAACTCCCCTGCTGGTCCGTGACAGCTGACGGCTCATGGGACTTCGCGAATTCTCCATAGAGAATTCCGACCATCCGTTCTTGTGCACTACTCCTGCTCTTTCCTAGACGTGGAAACCAATAGTCCAGATCTCTTTCTCCAGCCGATCTGATGGCTTTTGTTCTCCCTCCTGAGCTTTATCACCTTCCCTCTTAGACTTGGAAGGATTTTCAAGTTTCTCAAAGGCTTCGACCTTTGCCTGTCTCCCTCTGCGAACTCTTCGACTTGGAGATTCATTGCGTGCATAAAAACAATACTCCTCCTGAGATTTTCTTCCGATCCTCAAAGGATTCTAATGTCTACACTCCTGCAGGTTATTCTCACACCAAGGTGCTATCCCTCTTAAGTTTTCCTGTAGCTTCGACCTCCAAGGAAACTCGGTTCTTCTTTTCTCTTTCTCCTGCAGAATGGGGAATTTCGTGGCCCTCCTGGCATTCGATCTACTCAAGAAATCTCTTGCTGAGTCTTTCAGGGTGTTCAACAACCCTGTGAAGATCCCTCAAGGGATTCTTCTCTTAATCACAAAACTCAAAGAGTTCTCTTCTCCTGTGCTTATCTTCACACTTCCTCAATGCTCGCGTAGCAGAGTACCGTCTCACAGAACACCGAACAATTTTGTTCTCTCCTATGCACCTATGCACCTACTCGATTCCCACTTGGCAGAGCTTCATAGAATTATCGGTGACTCTGGTTCTTCTTTCTGAACTCACAGCAGAGATCCTCCTCTGTGCACTCCTTACACTGGCTCAATGCCCTCCTAGCAGAGCTTCACAGAACTCCCAGAGATTTATGTCTACAACTGTGTTCCTCTCCCATAGCCTTGCCTCCAAGGTGTTCAGAAACCTCGAGGTCTTCCTCCTGAGTTAATGACTTCAGTTGTGTGCCCACTTGGGATGACTTTGTCTGAATCCACAGAGTTCAGATATGCAACCCCTATCCATGGCTATTAGAACCCGCAACATTCTATCACACCCTCCTGGTATGAAGCCTCAAAGACCTCTCAAGCCTGAAACCAAACCAACTCCTACAAATGAATAACTACATCTATAGTATAAATCCATAGCATATAAAGAACACTCACAGACATTCATTTAACACATGGTCATGCAGGAAAAATTGTTATTTGTATTAAATTGGCAAACGCCTGTATTTACAAGGTGTTCCTGAGCGCGGCCTATAACAAGGTCTCGGATCCTCTCTTCTTCTCTCTAATCATAGACTCTCTCCTATGCTAACTCTATCATCGCTCCCCCTTTCTTTTAAAGAGATACAATTGATTTTTTTACACGAGGGGCTCTTCGATCTCTTCCCTCCAATCTACCTACCCTATTCAATTACATTGAATTGGCGGTCTAGTCCAGCATCGGATCTAGATCTCAGCCTTACAAAACATTAAAGGCCTATCTACCCTATGCCTTCAAAAAGGCACAACTCTATGGCTCAACATCCTAAGCATTTAAATTACATTCATTCATATTTGAAAATGAGGCTACGCCTCGTTTTCAACACGCGATTTGAATTCGCTGACGTGGTTGGCTGGCTGGCTGGCCGACATGGAGAGATGCTCCTGCATAAAAATCCCAAGTATCCTATATTGATTGCATTTCCTTTATAATAATTATGTGGTTGTTTTGTTACTTACATGAACAATATTCCAGAGTACTCTCTATGATCCGACTAGACATTCTGTGGAGCATCTATATGATGTGTCTTATTGATTTTTCTTCTTAGATAGTATTTTACATATTGAGTAATGTCCGATCTATTTTACAATTGTGCAATGAGTTGGTTATTGTTTGGTTACACATCTAATTATGGGACCCTTGTTTCACTATGAGGGTACCCATCAGTCATTTCAAAGCTCGCTCCTCCCCTTACGCATGTTGATAGATCGCTTCAATGACTCCAACTGGAAGCGCACCTGTGACAACTTCAAGATAAGTGCTAACCCCATGTGATAAATATTCGTTGTCTTAAATAATTTATCTTCAATATTTAGATTTGCTTGACTTTTGTTTGACACTAATTATCCATCTAGATTTTTCCTGCAGGACTTGTACAGTCCCAGGCGATGGATTAGGACAACGCCTTACTCAAGAAAGGTATTCAGGTTTCGATTTTAATCTTTAGGTTTGAAGGATTCAAATTTGGATTCCCGGTGATACTGTTTAATTAACCAGGGTATTCTATTTGTAATTATTTGGATCCAAGCCTGTTGATATATGGATCTTCTATTCTTCTTGTTAATAGAATTTACAGATGTCCCCTCAACCATATGAATATTGTTGTTAAATCTGAGCAATCTCTTCACTATGGATTATATAAATTTAAAATAAAACTTCTTTTATGGTTTACTATGGAATAATTGAACTGTACGTTTTTTTTATGTCATTGGCATAGTCTTAACAAAAGAAGATTTACTTGAATTTCTCATGTGTCCAAG
>ML785008.1:134588-151079 GCA_009831015.1 Picea engelmannii
GTGAGACTAAAGAAAAGTTTGATGAAAATGATAGTCTCTTGTTTTTAAAGTTAAGGAAGGTTTGCAGGAATGTGATCATATACACCAGGTCTATTACAGAGCTAAAAATCAGATTTGGATAATTAAATTGATGAGGGCTTTTTGTTGAGGTACATGTTGAGTACATGGTTGAGACAAGTAGTTGATGAGTTGGCGCACATACATGAGGTGTATAGTTGATGATGTTGGTACACATTGATGAGTCATAGTTGATGAGTAGTTGACACATTATTGGTACATATTTGGCACATGGTTGGATGCACTTTTTTATGGTACAGGTTGATTACAGGTTGGTGCATGGTTAATGCACTTGTTTATGGTACAAGTTGATTATAGGTTGGTGCATGGTTAATGCACTTGTTTATGGTACAGGTTGATTACAGGTTTGTGCATGGTTGATGCACTTGTTTATGGTACAGGTTGATGCATGGTTTATGCATGGTTTAGATTTATTGCTACAGGTTTACAGTGGTATATCTCACAGTGATAGTGTGACAGTGGTTCCATCATTCTACTTCTACTTCAAGGTGGCAAGACGGGGCAAGGATAGGTGGTTGTATCCACCTTTCGGTTGTATCTAGAGAACATTGGGGGTTGTAGCCTCCTTCTGGTTGTAGCCAGAGATTTGGGGAGTTGGAGCTTCCCTCAGGTTGTAGCCTGAGAAACTAGGAGGTTGGAGCCTTCTTCGAGTTGCAGCTGGAAAGAAAAGGAAGTTGGTGCTTCCAATAATTGTAATTCTTCAAGACATATAAGAAAAAGCATTTCGTGGTTTTCTCCCAATTTGGGTTTCCACGTAAAACACTGGTGTACTGTGCATGTGTGTGATTGTTTATTTATTACTTCTCATTATTGGATAATAATTCTACATTGATATAACATTTGAAGAAAAAGGATTATAATTACGTTATTACTGATTCACCCCCACTCTTAGTAATCCAACAGTTACCTATTAGAATTGAGCTATCTTGAAAAGTATCAAATTGAGATTTCAAGTTGATAAACCAAATATGAAATGAATCCAATCATCATTTGATATCGTCGCAAGAGAGACGAATGTGAATAATCTTGTGACGAATTTGCTATACTATCGACGAAAAACATTCGTGGATAATTTTATGCTATTAGTATTTATTTTTGAACAAAAATAATGGATCTTGGGGACTACACCATGGTCAAGGAATGAGGAATGAGGAACGATGAATGAGGAACAAAAATTGCACAAGGACTAGACACCGACAACATGGACCTGCGAATGGGGCCAACGTTGAAATTTTTTCAAACAGTTTCTGTAAGCACTTAAATTTGTCATGGATAGACTATTGGCATTCCTTAACGATATGGGAGGGTTTCTAGGCTCAAATTTTAGTGACACACCCACTTTCTTCCATCATCAATTCATCATGGAAACCATAAACCATATTTTTCATGTGTTCTAGTAGATATGTTAATGATTCCAAGTTTCATATTTGTATTTGACTAAAGGTCCAGCTAGTGTGAAAAGTATCAAATTGATATTTCAGGTTGATAAACCAAATATGAAATGAATCCAAGAATCATTTGATATCGTCACAAGAGAGACGAATGTAAATAATCTTGCGACGAATTTGTTATACTATCGATGAAAAAAGTTCGTCGATAATTTTATGCCATTAGTATGTAATTTTGTACAAAAATAATGGATCTTGGGGAATACACCATGGTCAAGGAATGAGGAATGAGGAACGATGAAGGAGGAACGAAAATTGCATGAGGACTAGACACTGGCAACATGGATTTGCGAATGGGGCCAACGTTGAAATTTTTTCAAACAGTTTTTGTAAGCACTGAAATTTGTCATGGATAGACTATTCACATTCCTTAAAAATATGGGAGGGTTTCTAGACTCAAATTTTACTAACACGCCCACTTTATTCCATCATCAATTCATCAAGGAAACCATAAACCCTATTTTTCATATGTTCTAGTAAATATGTTAATGATTCCAAGTTTCATATTTATATTTGACTAAAGGTCTGACTAGATTTCAAAGTATCAAATTGATATTTCAAGTTGATAAACCAAATATGAAATGAATACAAGCATCATTTGATATCATCCCAAGAGAGACGAATGCAAATAATCTTGCGACGAATTTGCTATACTATCAACGAAAAAAAATTGTTGATAATTTTATGCCATTAGTATGTAATTTTGTACAAAAATAATGGATCTTGGGGACTACACCATGGTCAAGAAATGAGGAACAAGGAACGATGAAGGAGGAAGGAAAATTGCACAAGGACTAGACACCGACAACATGGACCTGCGAATGGGGCTAACGTTGAAATTTTTTCAAACAATTTCTATAAGCACTGAAATTTTTCATGGATAGACTATTTGCATGCCTTAACAATATGGGAGGGTTTCTGGACTCAAATTTGACTGGCCCCACTTTATTCCATCATCAATTCATCATGGAAACCATAAAATGTATTTTTCATATTTTCTAGTAGATATGTTAATGATTCCAAGTTTCATATTTGTATTTGACTGAAGGTCCAACTAGCTTGCAAAGTTTCAAATTGAGATGTTCAATGTCCGTCTTTTAATCTAGAGTAGTGTTATTTCATATTTTTATCATCCTAGGGCTTGATCAAAAGTAGATATATATTTCATACTAGTGCATCAACAAAACAAATTTTCTCTCTAGGAACTACTTTGATTGGGAAATCATCAAATAGTTCCATGGTATCCCATATTGCATTTCTGCATTTTTAACCTTTAATTATTAGGAACATATTCTCGTTTTACTTTTAATATAAAGAGATTATATTCCCCAACTAATTTTAACCATTTTATTCCCATATCAATTCATTTTAATCATTGATATTCAACTTGGTATCTCATCATTGGTTCCCTATGAAGTGTGGCATAAGTACTGTCACAAGTTGGGATGGTTGCATAAGATAAATCCATTCGAATATTATCGCCTAAACATGTATCCCAATTTTCGGACAATAACATTCCCCAAGCATTTGGTTCATCTATGACTGTCACATCCATCAATACAAAGATGTCTGAATATGCAGTTGGACTGACCTTCAGATCCTTGATAAGACCACACACCTTGATTTCTCTCTATCCACATGACATACATTCCAATATGGTTTTTTAGTCTTTAGACCTAATTGGTTCATGAATTGCAATGAAATTACATTGGTTGAGGCTTTATAATCCAACATACATTGATGAAGAATAATTTCATTTAGTACCAAGGTTATGAAGAAAGGTGCATGACTCATGTTTTTCCTATCTTGATGAATGGATTTCAAAATTAAGGGATGGTCTTTTGTTACTTCTAGATTAAGATACTTCTCCCCCTTGTCCATTTGTAAGGGAATCCTGATTAGCTTTGAAAGGGGAACTATAACTGCTATCTTAGCTAAAACATTGACTACATTGACATTTAGTTTCACACTATCACTAGTGGTACTCTTGTTAGATAGAAATGAAGTCACTGGACTAGTATTCAAAGGTAGAGGTGGCCTACTCCATGGTTTTCTTTGTGGCTCAGAATCATTGGGTTGTAAAATCTCCAGTGATTTATTCGTTCTCATGTATTAAATGTATTTATCTTTCCATCATAATAGATTTGTGTGATTGCTTTTTATGGAACCAAAACTTGGACAATCATTACAAGATTTCAAAGGAAATATTACCAAAGAAACAACTAAGCAAAATTTCTGACACAATGTCTTGTTGAAATGATTTTTATTTTGTTTAATGCTCATTATTAATTACAACCATTGTTTCACCCATAACTAGGATTGTATTTACATCACACTAACATCTCAAATAATATATTATTATGTTTATTATAACATTAAAAGAGAGATTGTCATATTAATTACTACTTTAACATATATATAACAAGCAACTTTAATACCATCCCAAATGAGACAACATATTAAAACACTAATATGAGCATTTTTGCATCATAAGAAGAGACCCAAAACATGCCTAACATGCCTCATTTTCCATCAAGATCTCCTTTTGGTCACATGGTTCTCCATAATAACTTAAAATAACTAAACAAATAAAACCTTTGATTAAAGTTTTTAACAAATATTAGTTTTTTAAATGTCAATTATTATTTTATGTTAATAACCTACATTACATAACCCAATAACATTTAACAACTCTTAACCTACTAACCCACAACCTCTAAACCCATTAATACCTAATGGCCCTTAACCCACTAACTCTTGATCTACTAACCTACTTGAACTCCAAAACCATTAAGCCTACCCTACTAACCTTTAATTTCATAATGCACTAATCCCTAACCCACTAACCCATTAAGAACTAATGCATTAAACCCTAACGCACTAACCCCTAACCCACTAAGTAACCATTATGAACTAATGAACTAAACCCTAATTCACTCATTTAATAACCCCTAACCTTTAACACACTTACCACTAACTTATTTACACTTACATTCCTACATATTAACACTCTAATACCTAACCTGAATGGTTGGGAGGTAATTCTCTCACTCTCCTCACCCAGGTTCAAATCCATAATGATATTTTGGCTTGTTGTGATAAGGCTAGAAGGGTAGATGCCCCCCAGGAGTGGGACCCCCCTTGCGTGTGTGTCTTCAAACTTCTTGACTCTTTTTATGTCACAAGTTTATTGCTAGGCAATTAATTGCAATTTGTTGGCACTAATCTATGGGTTATAGTGGAAGATAGCTAGATTTGAACTTGTGTCTCGCCTAGGTAATCCAGTGAAATTACAAATTCCTCTAGTTCTAAAAAAAAGCACTCTAATGTCTAACCCACTAACCATTTACCTAATACCCATAACCAATAACTCCTAATCCCTAACACACTAACATGTGACCCTTTGACTTCTAATCCCCAACACGTTATCCACTAACCCATAACCCACTAATCCTTGATCCCCTAATGCACTAACCCCCTAATACCTAACTCACTAATCTTACATATCCTAACTCACTAATCCTACATATACCTAACTCACTAATCCTACACTTACATTCCTACATATTAACACTCTAATACCTAACCTGAATGGTTGGGAGGTAGGTCTCTCACTCTCCTCACCCAGGTTCAAATCTACAATGATATTTTGGCTTGTTGTGATAAGACTAGAAGGGTAGACACCCCCCAGGAGTGGGACCCCCCTTGCGCATGTGTCTTCGAACTTATTGACTCTTGTTATGTCATAATTTTATTGCTAGGCATTGTATTTCATGTTTTTGGCACTAGTATAGGGGTTATAGTCGAAGCTAGCTAGATTTGAACTTATGTCTTGCCTAGGTAATCCAGGGAAATTACAAATTCCTCTAGTTCTAAAAAAAACACTCTAATGTCTAACCCACTAACCATTAACCTAATACCCATAACCACTAACTCATAATCCATAACACACTAACATGTGACCCTTTGACTTCTAATCCCCAACACATCATCCACTAACCCATAACCCCCTAATCCTTGATACCCTAATGCACTAATCCCCTAATACCTAACTCACTAATCCTACATATTCTAACTCACTAATCCTACATATACCTAACTCCCTAATCCTACACTTACATTCCTACATATTAGCACTCTAATACCTAACTTGAATGGTTGGGAGGTAGGTATCGTACTCTCCTCACCCAGGTTCAAATCCACAATGATATTTTGGCTTGTTGTGATAAGGTTAGAAGGGTAGACCCCCCTCCCCCCCCCAAGGAGTGGGACCCCCCTTGCGCGTGTGTCTTCGGACCTCTTGACTCTTGTTGTGTCATAATTGTATTGCTAGGCATTGGATTTCAAGTTGTTGGCACTAATATAGGGGTTATAGTGGAAGCTAGCTATATTTGAACTTGTGTCTCTCCTAAGTAATACATGGAAATTACAAATTCCTCTAGCTCTTAAAAAAAAACTCTGATGTCTAACCCACTAACCATTAACCTAATACCCATAACCACTAACTCCTAATCCCTAACACACTAACATGTGACCCTTTGAATTCTAATCCCCAACACATTATCCACTAACCCATAACCCACTAATCCTTTATCCCCTAATCCACCAACCCCCTAATACCTAACTCACTAATCCTACACATCCTAACTCACTAATCCTACATATACCTAACTCACTAATCCTACATATACCTAACTCACTAGTCCTACACTTACATTCCTACATATTAACACTCTAATACATAACCTGAATGGTTGGGAGGTAGGTCTCTCACTCTCCTCACCCAGGTTCAAATCCACAATGGTATTTTGTCTTGTTGTGATAAGGCTAGAAGGTTAGATGCCCCCCAGGAGTGGGACCCCCCTTGCACGTGTGTCTTAAAACTTCTTGACTCTTGTTATGCCATAATTTTATTGCTAGGCATTGGATTGCAAGTTGTTGGCACTAATCTATGGGTTATAGCATAATCTATCTAGATTTGAACTTGTGTCTCGCCTAGGTAATCCATGGAATTACAAATTCCTCTAGTTCTGAAAAAAAGACTCTAATGTCTAACCCACTAACCATTAACCTAATACCCATAACTAATAACTCCTAATCCCTAACACACTAACATGTGACCCTTTGAATTATAATCCCCAACACATTATCCACTAACCCATAACCCACTAATCCTTGATCCCCTAATACACTAACCCCTTAATACCTAACTCACTAATCCTTGATCCCCTTATGCACTAACAATAATGGATGATGATGTGATCACCGAGAAAGGGACTCAAGGATTTCCTTGGGAAAATCATAAAAAACAAAGATGAGTTGTTAAGTGACTATGAAACACCAAGTGATAGGGTCAACAATAAGCAATGGAATTTTGAATATAACTTCGAGTGTAAATAGGATTGAATACCATAAAAGACAAATTAGGATTACAATGGTCGAAGATAGGTGCAAGAAAATAATGGATGAATATCAATACATTACAAGAAAATAGATGGGTTCCATGAACAAGTGAAACCAAGTAGTTTGATCCTACATCAGTCGAATGAATGATTGTAAATGAAATTTGTGACCATTGGTGGGCCACTAATGGAAATATCCTTGGGGGAATATTGAATGGAGGTATAACATAAAAATGGTCTTCAAGGTATGTATGAGGTGAATGGAAAATGACATGTGATGAATCGCACCATATCATATACCAATTTGATATAAATTGCTTGTGAGTCCTTAGAAAAAACCAACAAAATGAGAAGGAAGCATAAGGATATCTTTGAGATGTAGACTATATGGAATCCTCATCTTAATGGGGAAAGAATGGCATAGATTCCAACATGCAGTAGGGTTCTCACTTTGGGAAACCCATGTAGGTGGCATACTCCCACCGAGCAAGGGAGAAATTCAATATGGATGGAATAAACTCCTTTCTTGAGTAGAGCGGGTCCTAATGACATATTTAGAGAATGGAAAAAAATAAAAATAAAATGCAACATATACATGGGGATTTTTATATATATGATAGTTTGAATAAGTATACTTAAAAGTGTGTCCATGATCCTAATGAAGAAATAAAAGTAGAAAACAAAAGAATGGGTACTAGGTGATGCACTTTCACAGATGAAACCAATACCACAACATATAAGTGATTACGAAAATAAAATCAATGGTGAAGAAAACACAAAAAAGTGATCTCTTATTATAACAAAAAGAACTTGATGGAAAAAATGGATTTGAAATGAAGTACTTAATCATAAGAAATAAATGGCAACATGTTGAATTTTTTGGGACAACAAATTCAATGGTGGAGACATCACTAAACTAAAATATTGTGAGCACCCATAAGAGAAAAGTGAAAAACTAGGTTTAAATTATTAATACGGATTGGAATGAAATTTGAAAATCATTTGTGCATTTTTGGTTTCATGGATCTATCGGTGCCCTATATTTTTCAGAGCTCAGTATGGCCAACTCGACTTTTAGAATTCAATTTAGTGATCACCAGGTAAGAGAGTATTGACATCCTCTTTAGTTTTGTTCATTCATTTTCCTAGATTTAGGCTTGTATGATCCTTATAAAATACCATTAGTGTTTATGTAAGGTCATATAGGGTTAGAGGAAACAACAATGAAGGTGCACAACTATTCCATCATTATTTTCCTGTGTCGCTCAAGGGGTCAACTAGCTAACTACATAAAGTTACCATGCAAATAGTGACATGACCTGAAACTATTCAAGTGATAGGTGTGCATTGTGTAGTGTGAACATAAATAACCCCATGTAAGGACACTGTGCAAATGTTGTATGGATAATTGTGCAATGTACACACCTATGAGGAAAAATTATGCATAGATGGCACAAGAAAAAACTATTGTATGTGTAGTATTGATGGTGGTTTTTCCCTTTGATTTTGACTGGTAAATGAGCCTATTCACTAGAGGGAGACAGATTTTAAGGATTTATGGATTGATGTGGTTAGGAAACCAGAAGTGGGGAGGCATTTTGCATGGTATGGGTTATTTAAGCTAGTTCAAAACCCATTTATGTGTGATAATGAGGTGTTATTAAGGAGGATCACTAGGTTTTGGGATCTTGATGAGGAGTGTTTTGAGATTTAGGGAAAATGTCTAGAGTTGTCACTACTAGACTTATATTTCATGATTGGTTTTCCCTTCCATGATGAGGTGGGAGATATTTGGCCCCAACTAGGAGGGGGTAGGACCTTGGAGGAATTGATCAAGGCTCACTGTGAGTGAGGGATGAAAAAGGTTAATGGTGCCATCCCTATTGGTGTGATCTAGTCTAAGGAGATGTGATATATGGTGACCATGGTAGTGAAAATATTGGGATCTTATGGCCCACATGTTGTATTGGGTGGCCATATGTTGATGGGGGAGAGAGTTGTAGAGGGAACACATTTTGGATGAGCCCAAATGTTACTAATTATTCTAAGGAGGAAGTTGATGATTTGTTGGTGATAAAGTGGGGTTAAACTTGGCTTAGGTATACTTTTTTATTCTTTGTGAGAATCACAATTCTTATATCACACCATTTAGTTTGATCGAGAGGGACCTAGGAGCCTAGGATGTAGTGATAGGGAGATTTGATGAGTCATGGAGGTGGTGACATTGTGGTTAACATATTCACCATAGATTTACTTGTTTATTTGGAGCATCTACTTATCCACATTGAGGAGTACCCTTGTGAGGGTATGGATTGTACATATCATCATGATAATATTTATTGTTATTTTATATTTAGGCATTGGAGATATAATTATATAATTAGGATTAATTAACATAACAACATTGTTTTATAATCGTATAGTTGTATAATTAACATTAATTACATTGTTTCATAATGTTGTATTATATAATATAAATTATATATTATATATATATATATCCAAAATTAAAAAAAAAACAAAAAAAAACCAATCCATTGTTAACTCTCGCGTCCGTGTCCTCACCTCATGATCACTGATGGATTTTGATCGCCTCGTCATATAACCTCGCGCCCGTGGCGTCACCTCATGATCACTGATGCATTTTGATCGCCTCATCATATAACCTCACTCCAATATTCATTTATCGATCGAAATTTGTGTTGATACCCTATCTCACCTCACCACATTATATCCAGAGCATAGTCGAAGCTACGACATTGGAGACAAAGGAGAGCCGAAGCCGCTACATTGGAGATAGAGGAGTCCTATCTCAAGCGACAGAGGTGCCCTAGCTCAAGCAATGCCACCAAAATCATTTGTAAGTGACTAAAATATATTGGTGGTAGAGACCAATATTCCTGTAGAATCCCATTGGATGGAAGCCCTAAATTTTCAATAGCTAACACTTTGCACATGAATTCTTGGTTTTTTCAACACCTATGTTACATTTCTTTAGGAAACAAATTCTATAGGAAGGAAAATCCCAACGAAGCGAACTAGAAAACAAGCCCAAGGAAATGTACCCATTAGATCATTGCGAACTAGCTCCAGAACTTTGATATGTAATGACCCTTGATTATTAATTATAATTAATTTAATAATATAATCCTAAAAGATTAGCTAAACTATATTTATGTCTTAAAATAACATTTACTAACTAATTATTATTAATTAGTTATTCATGATTGTCAATGATTAATTTAAGTATTAATTAACTCATTAATTAATAAGATAAAGAAATAAAAGGAGGATAATAAACTATATTGTTAAATTAAGTTACGTATCCAACAAGGGATAACATATTAAGTACATGAGGATAAAATAATAAAGGAGGGATAAGGGGCATTAACGGGAAAGGATAGGAAGGTAATAAATGGGTTAGGTAGGGAGTAAATGAGAAGGGGAAGTCAGTGATGGAGGAATAAGGAAGGGAAGGAGGTGAACGGGAGGTGATTCTACGGGAGGTTGGGGATGGATTTTGGGAGCTCTAGGATTTGCAGAGAGAGGTGAAATTTTGGGAGTGGGATTGTATCAGTGCACCGGGCTTGCTAGAGGTTTTGGGCATGGGGGACAGGATATCCGTTGATATCCTGGAGCTAGGAAGTTACCTAGTTGGCAGGGAGGAACTAGGTTTTGCTCAATGTTTTACGGTGCAACAATGGTCAAGAAAGCATTTGGACAATGGAGGGTTATTAGCATCAGGATCAGGTATTTATTTAAAATTATGCATTGTTTTTTTTATTATGTTTAATTAATTTTATTATTATTGATAAATTTGATTACGAATGTGCTAAATGAAGGAAACTCTTGAATTTCACTGCTATGTTTAAAATAATTGGTTGTTTAATTTATACGGCCCCTACATTTGGTATTAGGGCCCTGGTTCAAAATCTGGAACCAAGGGCCTACCTACCTACCCATAGTAACCTAAGCATATCTTCACGAGCTCTCTTATAAGAAATTTAAAAGAAAAGATGAAAATAATATTAACAGAGAGTTTAGGGATACTCAGTACTTTCTATCTATTGTAATGTATCAGGTACTTAGTTTAATATTTACTAGATAGTTCATGACTTTTACCTGAGTAGAGAAAAGGGCCAAGCAATTGTTTTTCTCCAATAGCCAATGATCGGATAGATTGTATAAACAATTTGGAAACCATATATATCTCCTATTTTCATTGAGCTAGAGCCTAACGTAGACCTTAGATTAGAAGATCATAAACACTATGCAAAGCCTTCCCATTGTGTAACTGTCTATGAGTTATACATGAATATACTATTTATCTGTAATGATACTATTCAGTTTCATAAACAATTATCTACCTTGTAAGCAACAATCTTTCTAATCATAATTCTATACTCCTACGGAGAAAATGCAAGACGTATTAATTTGTCGATAAAAGAGCTCTTTGAATAGAGCATAGACATTTGGGAAAAGAACAACTGGTAACTGGTCATAGTGAGGATGAAAACACTTGTGCATTCAGGCCGCAATGAATTAGAACACATTAAGAAAATCAGTAATGCGAAAGCATTGAAGAATAAATGTGAAGCGATATATGGCAAAGGCCTCATAGCCATCTGCAGACAGTCAAGCAACAAGAATAACTAGACAATTAAAATTGCTATGCAAGTTTTTCTAAGATGATTTCTGCGATTTGCAGCAATAATAATGATTCTAATGGACAATATAACCTGGGATTTAGTTATCAGAGGGTTTCAGTATGGAAATTCAGCCAAATTTGGTTCAACCAAAATATCTGGCTCAGTTTGGATTTGCCCCAGGATTTTCAACTTCTCAGTCCCGCTGACTCCTGCCAGCATTCAACGTGTATGACCAAGAAGCTTTTTAGCGACAGAGCATCAAATTTTTGCATTTTTTCCACACGAAGTCACCTATCACAATGGTAAATTGATGATCAAATCCGTTATGAAGATCTTGAAGATCAAAGATTGGATTGTAGTTGATCCTTCATCGTGAATCCATCCCACTCAAGTAGATGCAAGCCCTTGCCCATCACAAAACTGCTCTTCCATCTTAGGTTGGCTTGCCATAGGGCAGCTGACGGAGGGATTCCTCTCCTACTGGTTGGGTTTTATTTTTCTTATATGCTTTACACTGTAAAGGAGATGCAAACCCTTTCCAGGCAAGCCGTCCAAGTAGCCTTTCGATTGCATGTTACTATTATTTTATATATAGGAGTACCGTATTGGAATTCAAGTTTGGTAACTATGTTTCTAAGCCACAAATAGGATCACCTCATTTTTCAAAATGACACGTTTCAACAACTAAAATAATAGAAAAATTATAAGACTTCGCCATAGAAGTTCAAACCGTTGAGAGAAAAACCTCCCACGCAGGAAAATTCAACATATTTTATCACTCGATGATTTGTTTGATTGATTTTTTTCAATTTAACTCTGGATTTCAATGAAGGTTTTAATGGGATAGACATAGATGGGATTTAGCCTATTTTTACGTTAATTATTTTCCATTGTAGAGATCAACTAGTTGCATTCACTGAAAATCTATTTTTCAGTATCAATCTTACCACAAAACTTCTATTATAAATATGTACTCATTTGTAATACAAACACACACAGTTCTGGATCCACAAAAATTCGAAAGACCCCATTCATATAATACACTAATGGCCACCAGCAATAAAATCCTAGGTCAAGATAAACGTTAATTCAGATGAGACAAATGCCATATTGCTACTAAAAATCATTACAAATTGGGATAAATGGCCCTAAGATGAATGAATACCCACTTACCAGAAACTAAAAATATAGCAAGCTCGGTCGAAACTTCGATCCAGAAACACGATTCACCCTTTAAAAAGAAACAACAATACCACTTCAACCTTTTTGTCTATTCCTCTCGCAGAGCTTTTGGTGCTGAATGTCCTTATCCTCTCAACTACGAATGCCATGAGGTTTCAAACTTATCTGGGCCTTCTCCATCCATATAAAATGGATGTAGATTCAGTTCTGAGGCTTAGGGTTGGGTTAGGGTTATATATAGTTCCTACAATTCATCATTTCTGGATGTAGAAACGATACTCAGAATTTAGGAACATATATGCCCCAAATAATGCTCATTTCAGCGATTGGTTATAGACTCATTGTCTCCAACAAGAATCTCGAAGATTTGCTGCTCTCCTACCATCCATGATTGAGGTACAGGAAACTTGAAGCAGCCTATGAGAATCTGCAAGCTCCAGCAAGAGACGCAGGGAACAATATTGGGCAGGTGACTGTGCATTGTAAAGCCATTTGTACCAATTTCCAAATCCAGCGAAGTAAATGATGCAGCTCTCTGTCTGAGTTTAACAATGAGCCAGCGCCACCGCCAGGCACAAAGCCATGACCAGACCAGCACCAACGCACACGAGGCCATGAAGAGGAGTCTCGAAAGGGATGAGCACCTTGGGAGGGGGCACATGGGCCTCATGCGAGGACCCACGATGTTGATTCCTATACGTATAGTATTTCAAGAGTAACTTTTATTTTATTTTATTTTAATTTTTTGTTGTTTATTTTTCTTATTATTATTTTAATTGTAATAAATTAATTGTTTTAATTTTTTTTATTTATTTTAATTATAATTATTTAAAAAAAAAGGTTTCAAAAAAAAATTATTTTATTTAAATTATAAATTAAATTAAGTTAAATTAATTAAATTAAATTAATTAAATTAAATTAAGTTAAAATTAAATAAATAAAAATTTAATTGATTAAATTAAATTAAATTAAATTAATTGGGTATTTTGATTTTTTTTTTATCTAAGTAAAACAAAAGAAAAATTTATGGAGTCCACGAAAATCGAACCCCGGACCTCCCCACCGGTCAAGTCTTTACAAAGTCCACCCTACCAACGCACCACATGATGTGACTTTTACAAATAATTTCACTTATAAATACTTTAATTGTCATACCCAAGAGCACCCACCAAGCAAAGCGTCTTAAGAAGAACACTAACGCCGAAAGGTACATAACGCTAGTGAACATCGAAACGTGACGAGCAGTTGGGGATAATTATTAAGATGTCGCGGTGTAATCCTATTTAATCATTTAAACGTGGTAGTTATATAACCTTACATCATTTTTTTTTATGTGATTAGGTAAATGTTAAAAGTAAACATGTTAATGGATGCCTTGATAAATGCAAGAAAGTTATGAACAATAAATCGGACCCATTGATTTTGGAGGATGACTAAGAATATGCCAGCATCTTCAATGCTTAGCCATCAGATCAGGGTTTAAGGTTAAATAAGATTAAAAGATCATTAATTGTGCCCATTGTCAATAGGTGTACGCATGTCGGTGTAAATTAATAAACATAAGGTCGAAAGTCACTTTAATCAAGTTCTATGCGAAACGTTAAAAGGGATTAGACTAGGACAAGCGGGAAGGAGGTGGCATATGCACTAGGAGAGTAAGCATAGGAAGTGGCAAGTAAGGCGCAAGGCTAGCGTAGCTACAGGGCAAGGGAACCAATATTTATTTTCATAGGGGCGAAGAAATCAAGATTATACACTTAATCCTAACCCTAACCTAGCCAATCCCCTAATGGAGTAATGTCTGTTTACAGACAAGTAAAGAAAACTTAGGCCTAACCCTATTTCTAGTTTGAGTAGCACCAATTTGAAACATCCTGGAACTCACCCTGACAACTCTGGTTCATGCAGGTTAAAGCATATAGGATGGTCAGGACTCGAGGGAACGGAGGCAGGGGAGCATCGTCACAAGCACTACCAACACCGCCAGTGCCACCACCACCATCGCTCGAACTAGCCCTCATACTGCGCTCGTTGGAAGCCATCAACGAGACTTTAAAGGGGTGACAACTGGCAGGGACTGAAGTGGAACCCCCACCATCTGGAATGGGTAATCCAGAAGCATCAAGGGATTCAGGGGGAGGACCTCCACCTGAAGACATCACACGAGAATTGCAGAAGATCAAACTTCCAGAGTTTGTCAGAGGTCGCACCAGTGAACGCGCGGAAGCATGGTTGGAAGGCATGACAAGGTGTTTGCCTTAAGGGACTATGCATCCAACTCAAAGGCGAAGATCACAATCTTTCAATTAAGAGACAGCGCCTTGAACTGGTGGGGCAACCAAGAAAGACAATTGCACCTTACCCCAGACACAGTATCTTGGGAACTTTTCGAGGAGAGGTTCCGAAGGAAATATCTACCAGCGTACTACGAGGAACAACAGGTAGGGGCATTTCATGCCTTAGTACAGGGAAACAGAACTGTAGAAGAATATGAGATTAGGTTTATGGAACTGGTCAAATATGTTTCGTATATGGACAATGATCAACAACAGGCAGAGCACTTCGTCTATGGATTGAACCCTAAGATAAGAGCTATGGTGTGGATGTGTAAACCATCTTTAGTAGCGGAGGCGGTGGAAAATGAGCATTATGTGGAAGAAAACATGAACTTAACCAGGGGTACAAGACCGACATTTCCGCATCGCCCAGGATTCGTAGGGAAGGCCCGGAGGACATTTCCTAGGGGAGGGAGCTCAAGGCCACCGCCATATGGTAATAAATTCGCGCCAAGGACAGTAGCTGCAGGGATTTCAATGGCAGCGAGTGTAGCATCTCGTTCATCGTGAACGGTGCAGGCAGGACCACGACCATCTCAGGGAACAACGAGTAAGGGTAGGAGTTCCAGGGGAAGGAACTCATTTTAGAGACAGTCACATAACAGTGCACAGGTTCAATCTCGTGTTACCTGTTGGAGGTGCGAAGGACCCCATTACCAGCGCGACTGCCCAGAATTACAATCAGGGTTCGTACATAGAGAAGTAAAGGCACCGATGGGGAGAGCAAGTAGCAGCCACCATATTTACGCAGCAGTTAATAATCGCTAGGCCAAACATCAATCCACGGTGGTAGAGTCATCAGGTAAGCTAAATCATATCAATGTCAAGATTTTGTATGATTCTGGTGTGACAAATAGTTTCATTTCACCATCTACATTAGAAAAGACTGGGTTGGCAGCCTACGAGCATGATGACTTTAAACAAGTCGAGATGGCTTCGGGGGAAAAACAAGCAGTAGGACCTAGTGTTGATAATTGTATAGTAGACCTGAGAGTGTGTACTACCAGGTTGAAGGTATATGTCACTGCTCTTGGGGCATATGACCTAATCATTGGAATGGATTGGTTAGCAGCTCATAGAGCTTTGGTAGATTGTTTCGCAAAGAGGGTGCTTTGTGTTGATGATGAAGGAAGACCAGTAGAGATCCAGGGTGTACAGAGAAAAGTGTCGTTACGCTTTATATCAACTATGAAGGTTAAGCGATGCTTGAGACAAGGGTGTCGACTATATGTAGTGGAAGCAGTGAATGAAAGGAAGGGACCCTCATTGGATCAGTACCCGGTATTGTCATAATTTCAGGATGTTTTTCCAAACAAGTTACCAGGGTTACCTCCTGAGAGGGAGCTTGATTTTACCATTGAGCTAAAACCTGGTGCAGAACCAATATCCAATACTC
>ML785008.1:151495-183273 GCA_009831015.1 Picea engelmannii
ACTTACGATGTCACTGATGTGGCACGTGTGTTTGTAAGTGAGGTTATCCGTTTGCACGGGATACCTAAGAAGATCATTTCAGATAGGGACTCCAAATTCACTTCTAGGTTTTGGACAAGTTTACAGTCAGCGTTGGGGACTCAGTTGAACTTAAGCATAGCTTATCATCCTGAAACAGATGGGAAAACTGAAAGAGTAAATCAAGTCATGGAAGACATGCTTAGGATGTATGTAATGGATAATCAAACCCAGTGGGAGAAGTACCTACCTTTGGTAGAGTTTGCCTACAATAACAGTTATCATAGCTCCATAGAAATGCCACCCTATGAAGCTTTGTATGGGAGGCCATGCATAACGCCATTGAGTTGGGATAGACTAGAAGACCGATTAACAGTTGGGCAAGAATTGATTCAAGAAATGGAGGAATAGGTGATTCATATTAGGCAGAGACTAAAGGAATCACAAGATAGGCAGAAAAGCTACGCAGATGCACACAGGACCGACCAAAGTTATGAAGTGGGAGACCAGGTTTTCATTTGTATCAGGCCTAATAAGAGTACCATACGGTTCAGGAAGGGGACAAAGTTGTCACCTTGGTTTATAGGACCATTCAGGATCCAAGAGAAAATTGGACCCATTGCCTACCGTCTCGTACTGCCACCCCACTTGCATAAAACTCATAATGTATTTCATGTATCTGTTTTACGTCATTATGTTGCTGATGAATCGCATAAACTAAATTGGAAGGAATTGCAGGTATCAGACGTGGGAACCCTCATGGTAGAACCGTTACGCATATTGGACCGTAGAGTCCGACAGCTTAGGAACCTTCTAGTAGACCAAGTTAAGGTCCAGTGGGACAAGTATAGTCCATGATCTGCTACTTGGGAAGATGCTAAGACACTATGGTGAGTCTATCCCTTAATATTTTGACCACCTCGAGAACATGTTTCTCGAAGGTGGGGTGTATGTGACACCACCTTTTGACTTAGACAACCAGGATTACCTGAGGCCTATATACTTTATTTTCTAAGTCACAATGAAACTATTAAGTGATACACTTAAACTTTAAAATTTATGAACTTTTATGAATGTCTAAATGTTATTTGATGATGATGTATATGATGCGATCTACTACGTGCATGTAAATTTTATGAATGTTTAAATGTTATTTGATGATGATGTATATGATGTGATCTACTACATGCATGTAAATTTTATGAATGTTTAAATGTTATTTGATGATGATGTATATGATGCGATCTACTACATGCATGTAAATTTTAGGAATGTTTAAATGTTATTGATGATGATGTATATGATGTGACACATTGTGAGAATGAAAAAATTAATGAATGTTTAAATGTTATTAGGATGATGTTGGATATTATGCAATCTATTTGGGTAAATGATAATCTTGTGAATGGGTGTCGAAATTGAATTATGGGATATTATGAGATCTATTGCTAATTGGAAAACTTTGATGTAAATTTATCGGTACAGGGATACCAAATTAAAATGATGATAGTATGCAATTACATGATGATAATGCATAGAAATGTATGAGTTGTGTTACAGACTAATCTGCAGGTTATGGGCTATGAAATAGCCAAGGGATAATGATGATGAAAGTGGATATCAGGACCACTAACCAATAAACATTATGGTATGAATATTGTATGTAAAATTTATATTGGTTTAGATGCATTGCTATGATATGTGGATCAGTGCATGATTTCAGGTGATGACACTGCCCAAAACCGAATAAACGATGACAAAACCTCCAGCAACATGGTGCCACTATATATTCCATTGTAGCATGTGGACCCTAGTCCTGTTAGGAGGGGTGGAGGCATTTCCCACTGTGTATCCTCCATTGTAGGGTGTGGACCCTAGTTATGATTAGGAGGGGTGGACGCATTTCCCACCGTGTATCCTCTGAAACCTGAAGTCATGGGAGGATGGTGTTAATTCATGCTCCCCAAGATGTGTGATGATGACTGTCAGATGCCTTCTAGGGAAGCTTAGTCGAGATAGCAACACTTCCACTTACGGGTTCTATTTGGAGTTAGGTCAATATAGTTGACGCTCCAAGATAGTCTAGCAGAGGAAGGATAGGAATGGAGATGGAAGTAGGTTAGGGAGGAAGGATGAGTAGTAATAGTTGAGAAAGTATGGAGATCTATCTTGTGGTGGAAGTTAATGTTTTTCCTTCAAAAAAAAAAGAGAAATGTGTATATATGAATATTCATTATTACATAACTAAACCACAGTTGTTTAAAATAAAATTGTTGAACTGGATAATTGTAATTTAAGAATTTCTCAAACAATTGATTGGTTTTTGTCTTTTATAAAAATACTAGTCTTGCTGACTGGATTGGATGCATACATAAATTACTAAAGGATGACAGTTTGATTATTAGTACATGTACAAGAATTGTATGTACTAGCTACACATGCATTTCTTGTACATATACACTAGTATGTATGAGTTTTCTTGACTTACTTACTAATAATGTCGGTTACTTGTTATGAATGTGTGAACCATGTTTCTTGTCCTTTGTACCATAAGATACCTTAAATTTGGGACAAAGTTTCCTGAAGGGTGGGTGTATGTAACGGCCCTTGATTATTAATTATAATTAATTTAATAATATAACCCTAAAAGATTAGCTAAACTATATTTATGTCTTAAAATAACATTTACTAATTAATTATTATTAATTAGTTATTCATGATTGTCAATGATTAATTTAAGTATTAATTAACTCATTAATTAATAAGATAAAGAAATAAAAGGAGGATAATAAACTATATTGTTAAATTAAGTTACGTATCCAACAAGGGATAACATATTAACTACATGAGGATAAAATAATAAAGGAGGGATAAGGGGCATTAACGGGAAAGGATAAGAAGGTAATAAATGGGTTAGGTAGGGAGTAAATGAGAAGGGGAAGGCGGTGATGGAGGAATAAGGGAAGGAGGTGAACGGGAGGTGATTCTACGGGAGGTTGGGGATGGATTTTGGGAGCTCTGGGATTTGTAGAGAGAGGTGAAATTTTGGGAGTGGGATTGTATCAGTGCACCGGGGTTGTTGGAGGTTTTGGGCACGGGGGCCAGGATATCCGTTGATATCATGGAGCTAGGAAGTTACCTAGTTGGCAGGGAGGAACTAGGTTTTGGTCAGTGTTTTACGGTGCAGCAGTAGTCAAGAAGGAATTTGGACAAAGGAGGGTTATTAGCATCAGGTTCAGGTATTTATTTAAAATTATACATTGTTTTTTTTATTATGTTTAATTAATTTTATTATTATTGATAAATTTGATTGCGAATGTGCTAAATAAAGGAAACTCTTGAATTTTACTGCTATGTTTAAAATAATTGGTTGTTTAATTTATACGGCCCCTACATGATACCTCTCAATTGTTTTCCCTTGTTAATAGTAATTTTTTGTATCTTTATTTCTCTGATTTTGTTTATAACATTGTTTGAGGATTTCGAGGACTCCTTAGTGCCCCAATTTGTAGCAAGGTAATGTGCTTTGGATTTCTTTAAATAACACATGTGTATAAACTTATCTTTCTCACTAGTTAACACAATAGCATAATCATGAAGGGATTCCATCTTCCAAGCAGTTCTAAAAGAATTATTGGTGGCATGGAATGTGGAAATCAAAATAGACTAATTGGGTCCAAGTTTGGAAAGAATGGATAGAACAAATTATTCATGTTCCTTGTAAATCCTACACAAATTCAACTGTAGCCTCAATATTTTAACTTGGTGAGAAATTATTGGATGTTTTCAAAACTTCCCAGGCTCAATATGTTGATCCCCTTCTCCAGGTAGTGTCCTCTTAACACATCATGCTTCCCAAACAATCCTTCCAAAGTAGTCTAGATTTGATTAGGTGAACTACCAAATTTAATGTGGAAAATAAGATCAAGAGAGATTGAGAGACATAATAAACCATAAGCTTCATCACATTTGTTAAACCACTTCATATTTTCATCATCTAGTATAGGTTCAAATTTAATCCCCATCGTGATTCTAAATAGGCCTCTACTCCTAAAAAAAATAACATATTTGATTTCCACTCATGGTAATTAAATGGTGTAAGAAGGGGAAATTGACTTCAATACATTACTATAGGGTTCATGCTACTACAAAATATATTTGTGTAGTTGAGGGAAGGAAGCTTCAGAACAATGACTCTACTATAGAACTATGATTTCTATAGCATAAATCTAGTTGCTTTAAGGCCATTAAATAAACTATTGGTAGATCCTTGTGTAGCTTAATAGAAGAGTGTTTACAACACCATGAAGTGACTATACAATAAAGAATATATTAGTGTAATATAAGGATTCCTTCAAATTTGTGAAAGATACTACAAAATTGGTGCAGACCCTTGACCCTCGGGCCGAGATCCGCTACAGGATCACTCTTCCTTCGAATCCATAGAACTGAAATAGTTCTTTCGGGCCTCATTAGGACCCCACGAATTTGATCCACAGGTATTTTTGAAAACTCCACATGCACCTCGTACCTAGGCATGAGTCTTCATCTCCCCATGGTCATAAAATATGACCTTCGGCCAAATACCATCGGGAATTTTCCCGATTCGGAACTTCGAGTTTTATGACTTCGCGAATCTTGATGTTGAGTTCTCTGACTCTTCGATCCCCCAAAATCTAAAATGTCGAAATGATGAAATGGCTTCAACGACAATTAGCCTTGGCCCACATCTTGGTCCATGTGACCACTTTCCCCATGACCACGTACCTACTCCGAAGGCGTGTCCCATTTCGTGACTTTGGGATTTCCCAACGTAAGTGTCTCGAATCCTTCTCCTCCAGAATTATGAAATGTCGAATCCCAAAATTCTTAAATGCCCCACTTCTTGTCCTCGGAACAGTCGAAAAGCCGAACCTGAAACTCTGAAATCTCTGAAGTTCCTTCTCCATGGCACGTTTCATTTCGCGACTTCAGGGTTTTCATTGCAAAGCTCCTCGATTCCTTGTCATCAGGATTGCCGAAATGTCGAATCCCGAAATGCTGAAATTCTTCTCTAGAGGGAGATCAATGACTGTGAGCCTCCCCTGATCAGATGGAATGGATCCTTTCAGTATTTCATGGGTCAAGAGTCTTGAACTCTTACCCTTCTTATTTGTGGTAGATGAAATGCCGAAATCCTCCTCAGAGATAAATGGTCCATGTCCCTCTTGGACCAATGGCTACGATCCGACTGGATCCTTTTAGGAATTTCGGTGAAACCTTGTCCGCTCGCCACGTATCCTCCTATGGATGATCACGATGCTTTCGCTATTTCGGGAGTCGAGACTTCACATCTCACAACTCTTCCTCCTTGAACTCATGGTGTCCAAAACCCTGATGGGCTTGGATCTCTACCACGCGTCCTCTCCAATGATGGGCAGTCCCGATCTTTTTGGGACTTCGCGGGTCCTCTCCTCTTCGTATACAAGATTAAATCTCATGCAGCTTCTCCCAGATCCGATGGCTATCGGCTATCCGTGCAATATCTAATGGCCCAGATCTCTTTCTCTTCTGTTGCGCTTTCCTGCATGTGCTTGGACACGAAACTCAATGGTCCAGATCGTTTCCTCCAGCACCGATATAGTAGTAGTTGTAGCTCCCTACCGCGCTTGTGATTCTTTCTTCTCCTTGGAATATTTTCTTGCTCCAAAATGCCTCAGCCTTTATCTCTACTACGAAGCCTATATCCTTGGCTCTTGCTTGCATTCTAAGGACGTTGTCTCGCCTGAGCTTCTAAAACTATGAAACCTCAAAGGGTTTCCCAACCTTCTTCTCCTCTCGGCTATGGCTCTGTGCGCAAAGGCACTGTTCCTCCTGAGCTTCCCAAACTTTGAACCCTCCAAAGGGTTTTCTCTTGACCTCTTCACTCCTTGCAGGATCTTTGCATGAAATAGTGTTATCTCTTCTGAGCTTCGGGACTTAGAATAAGTCCTCACTCGACTCCACTCCTGTGCTTGATCTCTTGGGCTTGAGAATTGAAACAAAGTCTTCATGTGCTCACTCCTTATGCTTGACGAGCCTTCAGACAACTCTCTGTCAACACTTCACTCAAGTGTTGGCCTGGTGCACTCCTTGCACAGGTCTTTGTCTTCCTTGAGATTCAAATTCTCTGACCTCTAAGTTCTCTTCCCTTTCTCTCCTTGAAGGGATATAAGTGCCCTCTTGGCAACTTATTCTCAAGTACTCCTTGCTGAACCTTCAGGGTGTTCAGTAACCCTGTGAAGGTCTTCCCTTGACACTTATCTTTCTTGAACTCAAACAAGAGTTCCTCATGTGCACATGGGTACTTTCCCAATGCCCTCTTGTTATAGATTCCACATAATTCCTCAGTGATTCTATTTTCTCAACGAACTCAAGATAGAGTTCTCCCCCAATGCATCCAGTGCATTCGCTCAATGCCTTCCTGGCAGAGCTTCCACAGAATTCTCAGAAATTTTGTCTATCCTCTTTGTGCCTTCCTCTGCACAGTTCTTCCTTCAAGGTGTCCAACAACCTTGAGGCTTCTCCTTGAGTCAATGACTTCAGCTGGTGTGCCCTCCTGGCACGTCTTTGTCTGAAATTCTGCAGAATTAAGAAGTGCACTCCTACACTGGTTCTTAGAGACTGCAGTACTCTGTCATGCCCTCTTGGCATGAAACCACAAAGAACCCAAACATGAAACCAAAGAACTCAATAGATAGATAAATAAGTCTATATATCACCTTCATATGGAACCTAACATACATATACAACATATCATCAACACATAAAGACATTCATTCACACATACAGAATAACATGGAGGAAAAAATGCTTTGTTTGTATTAAATCAAGAGTGTCTCTTTACAATTTGTTTGAGCTTGGACTGCAATAGAGTCTCGGCTCTCCTATATTTCTTTATTCTACCCTCTCTTGCAGAACTCTACCTTTTTCTTCATACACTTCCTACTCAAAATAAGATCTAAGATATTTTACATCAGGGGGCTCTTTGATCTCTTCCCTCCATCCTCACCAACTCTCCTTAATTGAATTCAATTACATTGAATGGTTGTCTAGTCCAAATCAGATCTAGATCTCAGCCTTACAACCATTTAAGGAAACCTATATCTAAAGCCTACGCATATGCATGGATTTTTGTCTCTTCGGCCTTACAAGCATTTAATACATTAAATTCAAAATTCAAAATTTGAAAGTGAGAGGGTTGGGCCTCTCTCCTCCTATTGAATGCATGCATATGGTGTGATGGATGGATGGCACGTAGATGGGCTTGGAGTGATCCTCCTGTATCATAATCCTCTACTGTGAAAAATTCATGAGCTCCTACTCATGAGCTTCCCAACACCACTGTTGAAATCCACTTGGATCCCAAATAGTTCTTTGGAGTTGTCCATCTACTCCTCTACTTCATTGTTGTTTCTTCTACTGGCCTACTTCTCTTGCAGATTCTCCTCTGCTCAACTTCTCTCTGCTGGCCTCTTCTGTTGATCTGAGCATCAACCTTCTGATCTTCTCCATCACCTCATCCAGTTGCTCCAGTGGTTGGTTCTCTGTATGCAGTCTTCTTGGTTGCACTTCCTCCCTACAAATGGGTCGATCAATTAGATATCCCATGCCATATTTATCTCTCCTTGTGGCACTAAGTGGCCACGCTGCTACAAATTCCATATCTGCAGTCCTCTCACTGAACTGTTGTTCAGATTCCTCTTCTGACAGCTCTGCTTCTGCCATTTCCCCTACGGGTGTATTTCCATCTTCTTCCAGCTACTCCTCAGACTAGGATTTCCCTTTATTTGCTTCCAACCTGATATGTTGGATGTGCATGCCTTGCACTATCACCCTTCTCTCTAGGGCTTCCAATTATTCACACATAACAACAAAATCTATGTTTTCTGCCTCCTCCTCTGCTTCTTATGTTGCAAGCTCTAGTGCTGAAGTCATCTCCCTTTCAGCTTCCTGGCTGAAAACTTTGAGCCTTTCTTCCGAATGCTCATATCCTTCTTCTATTGGGGTATACATCAGTGTCTGATCCATTTATTCCTCCATGACAGTCTCTATTGGTTGTATGTCTTCTATTGTTGCCTCTGCAACATATCCTCTGGCCTCAACTGGGCTGCTTGGTAGGAATGTCTCAATTCCTCCAATAATCAAAATGTTCTTCTGATCTTCCCCTATCAGCACTCCTTGCTAATATGAACTCATTTCTAAGCTCCCAAGACTTTCAGACAGTCTCACTTATTTTCCCCTGCCCACCTGGCAATTTGGGAACTTTCTGCTACCCACTTGGCAGTTTATGAGATCTAGAATTGATCTCTCTTCCTCATCATCACTGATATTTATCCCAGCTCATGTCTCACAGACATGAACCACTTCCTCCTCAGGTTCATTGCGGTCTTAAGCATGCCTCAACCATCCCCTTATCATCCTTCGTTGTTCTCTAGCCAAAATTTATGAATCGACCATTTTTCTTTCCTCCTCAGAGGCCATTCATATACCCATCGAGATCTTGCATCCTGCTGCATTCGAAATGCAAGCTTCTCCATCCTCACTCTTATCTCGGCGAGTTATTTATCCATCGCATCCTTTATTTGTTGTTGATGGTTCTTCCTTCCACCGTGTCCATGGCCTTCAGTAGACATCTTCACCTTCTACCTACCCTCTTGGCAAGATTTTTGTTGTCACTGTGCAACTGTGAGTGCTTCCAGCCTCTCCTGCAGTCCACCTGACTGTCTATTTGACTGTTTAGTATCTTCATCAACCTTAACCTTTTACATGTCTCCTACAGGCTCTTCTTCATCTCGCTTCACCTGAAACATACAGATGAAGTCTTGATTTGATACCACTTCATGTGTATCAGAGTAATCTTTTTTCCTCCTGCTTCCTCTGCCTGAAATATATAGACACAATCAAGCTCTGATACCAAACCGGTGCAGACCCCCGACCCTCGGGCCGAGATCCGCTACAGGATTGCTCTTCCTTCGAATCCATAGAACCGAAATAGTTCTTTTGGGACTCACTAGGACCCCATGAATCCAATCCACAGGTCCTTCTGAAAAATCCACCTACACCTCATGCCTAGGCATGAGTCTTCATCTCCCCATGGTCATCAAATATGACCTTTAACCAAATACGATCGATACTTTTCCTGATTCAGAATTTCGAGTTTCGTGACTTCACGAATCCTAATGTCGAGTTCTCTGACTCTTCGATCCCCTGAACTCCGAAATGCTAAAATGTCGAAATGGCTTCAACGAAAAATTAGCCCTGGCCCACATCTTGGTCCATGTGACCACTTTCCCCGTGACCATAGCCGTACTCCAAAGGCGTGTCGTGTTTCGCGACTTTGGTATTTCCCAATAAAAGTGTCCCAACTCCTTGTCCTCGGGAATTTCAAAATGTTGAATCCTGAAATGCCGAAATGCCCTGCTTCTTGTCCTCGAAACAGTCGAAAGGTCGAACCCTGAAACTCTAAAATCTCTGAATTTCATTCTCCATGGCACGTCACATTTCACAACTTTGGGGTTTTCAATGCAAAGCACCCCGGTTCCTTGTCATTATGATTGCTGAAATGTCGAATCCTGAAGGGATATAAGTGCCCTTGAAGGGATATAAGTTCCCTCTTGGAAACTTATGCTCAAGCACTCCTTGATGAGCCTGCAGGGTGTTCAGTAACCCTGTGAAGGTCTTCCCTTGACACTTCTCTTTCCTGAACTCAAACAAGAGTTCCTCTTGTGCACACTAGCACTTGCTCAATGCCCTTTTGGCAGAGCTTCCACAAAATTCCTCAGTGATTCTGTTTTCTCAAAAAACTTGAGATAGATTTCTCCCCCAATGCATCAAGTGCATTCGCTCGATGCCCTCCTAACAGAGATTCCATAGAATTATCAGAAATTTTTTCTGTCCTCAGAAATTTTTTCTATCCTCTCTGCGCCTTCCTCTGCACAGTTCTTCCTTCAAGGTGTTCAGCAACCTTGAGGCTTCTCCTTGAGTCAATGACTTCAGCTAGTGCACCCTCCTGGCACGTCCTTGTCTGAAATTCCACAGAATTCAAAAGTGCACTCTTGCACTGGTTCTCAGAGACCACAGTACTCTGTCATGCCCTGTTGGCATGAAACCACAAAGAACCCAAACCTGAAACCAAAGAAATCAACAGATAGATAAAGAATTCTATCTATCACCTGCATATGGAACCTAACATACATCTACAACATATCATTAACACATAAAGACATTCATTCACACATACAGAATAACATGCAGGAAAAACTTCTATGTTTTTATTAAATCAAGAGTGTATGTTTACAATGTGTTTGAGCTCAGACTGCAATAGAGTCTCGACACTACTCTCCTTCTCTGTTCTACCCTCTCTCACAGAACTCTACCTTTTTCTTCATACTCTTCCTACTCAAAATAATATCTAAGATCTTTTACATGAGGGAGCTCTTTGAGCTTTTGCCTCCATCCTCACCAACTCTCCTTAATTGCATTCAATTACATTGAATGGTTGTCTAGTCCGAATCGGATCTAGATATCATCCTTAGAACCATTTAAGGCAACCTATATCTAAATCCTACGCATATTCGTGGCTTTTTGTCTCTTCGGCCTTACAACCAATTAATACATTAAATTCCAGATTCAAAATTTGAAAGTGAGAGGGTTGCGCCTCTCTCCTCCTATTGAATGCACGCGTATGATGTGTTGTTTGGATGGTGCGTAGCTAGGCTTGGAGAGATGCTCCTGCATAAAAAATAGAGACTTCAATAACATAAATAAAGAGTGTTTTCACCACTACAAAGAAATTGTGTAATAGTGACTTGTTTATCATAATAGAAGTGGGTTCCCACACCAAGAAATTGTCTCCTAATCATGCATGCAATTTTTTACTACACCATGAATAATTTCCCTAGGTAAGTAGGTGATATTTTTAGTGATATCCACATAATGTGCACCAACAAATTGAGCAACGACAAACCCCCATAGAACTAGATTTGTTGTAAAACTAGACTATTACAAAAGAGTATTGTTATGCTCATTAATTGACTTATCTACAAAAAAATATTGGTCTAAGTAGTACAAATGAAAGTGTTTGATAGAGAGGTTCTATAAACAAAGGCATCTCATGAATCTCTCATCAAATCAAGGAAGAAAAATAAAAATCTAAAAAATCCTCTTTCCATCATATAAAACTTTAATACATACCATTACTTACTCTTCCATAGTTTTTCCATCCAGTAAATCAAGGTTTCTTTCCCCATTTTATTGGTTACAAAAATTTCATATCAATGTTGTTTTTGCATACACTAGTGGGGTGTTTTCATTTATACCTACTTAGTCTATTTCCACATCCATCCTCTCATTCCTTAACTTTACTATACTAGTCCTATTTTTTATCTTACTTTCCCTAATTTTATCAACTAAACAAATGACCTTCCTCTATTTAGAGATCGTTTATGTTGTGATTTCATTATCATCTACTACATTTCCTAAATTTTGGGAATGGGATGCATCCCACAATACCCCTACATACTCATTTAATAAATAAGGAACATATCTTACCCCAAATAAACCAAGTGAATGAAGTGTAAGAGGGATTGATTTACCATAGCATGTATCTAGTGCTAGGAGATCCTTAATCGCCTTTTAGGCACCACAATGTGGGATATAAAATCCATATATCCATCAATCATCCTTCCCATAAGCATATTAATCGTTTCCGACAAATTCCACACGTTTTAAAATCATAGACACACACAAATTAGGATTCTTTATGTTAGGGACCTAACCCTGCATGTAGATAGAACAATATATTCAGATGTAATAAAGGTCAATGTTAATACGGCCTTGCAATAAAGTAGAATAAGTTGAATGTAAGAATACCAAATATAAGATTCTACTTCTAGAAGGATATTCCTCTAGATGGTTATTTTGATAGACATATTTAGTATAAATCGGAGTCGAGGGTATGAGAACCCTAGCTTGGATATTATTGTAATAGAGATCTTCTCAACTGGAGGTTTCCCCCTCGAAGAGGCCCATGAACATTTCTCTTTGATTCAAAGTTTTATTTATGGTGTTATTTTGATATCATTTATGTGTTATTGTGGTGTTACACTGGTGTTATATTGTTATGCAGGAAAAAATATGATGCAATATGCTTCTAGAAAGTGTCAAGTGTCTAACGAACTTAAGCCATGGAACCCAAGGCCCACCAAGGCATCCAAACCTAAAATATTATTCATAGCTCTTCTTATATGGGAGGTGTTAGTACACAAGACATGGCTCTTCTTATATGGGAGGTATTAGAACACAAGACATGGATCCTATAAGGATTCCCGAGACAGATCTCGTTAGAAATTTAATCATTAGTCCACATCATATCCAACTATCATAGACTCATACCTTTGTGGACTTGTTGCATCATACCATGGAGAAACATGAGAGTGGGTGTGGTTGTATTAATGTGGTCACTTGGTGTTCTCTCAATATTATTTTCTTTAATACCCTTGTACATACATGATTATTCCATGTGTCATTATATTGAGATTTTGAGATCTTGGACTCTTTCTCATAACAACTCATTGTATCCTTAAATTCTCTTGGTTTCCCTATTCCTCATGCATGCAAAAAACCGATGCAATATGCTTCTATAAAGTTTCAAGTGTCTAGCGAACTTAAGCCATGGAACTCCAGGCCCACCAAGGTATCCAAAACTAAAATATTATGCATTAGGCTTAAGTCTAGGTACCATGTTTCTGAGAAAGTTCTTGCATTGGAGATATCTAAAATGACAAATTTTCTCAATTCCTATGAATCTAAAGTATTATTAGAGCCTAGTGAAATCTTGTTTGAGTCCTACCATGGGGAAACATGAGAGTGGATGTGGTTTTATTCCTCATGCAGAAAAAACTCTAATGCAATATGCTTCTGGAAAGTGTCAAGTGTCTAACGAACTTAAGCCATGGAACCCCAGGCCCACCAAGGCATCCAAACCTAAAATATTATACATTAGGCTTAAGTCTAGGTACCATGTTTCTAAGAAAGTTCTTGCATTGGAAATATTTGAAATGACATATCTGCTTAATTCCTATGGATCTGATATAAAATTTTTATTTAGAACTATGAATATGATGATGGACTACTAACTAACAACACGTGCACATGCAACTGAAGGTACAACCAAATAGACACCTGTCAGATATTTGTTCATTGACTGAGGAAAGCTTAGGACAAATAGAGGTCGGAAATGTGACTGCATCTAGTAGATATGATAAGAAAACAAGGACCAGAGGTGAAAAAGTCATAATAAAATTTTGTAGACACATGAAATTTTTTCTTGCTGAAGGAGGATCATGCTCTTATGATGATGAGAGCATACGATACATAGATGTTCCACTCAGGTATAAGCATCTGGTGAAGAAATGGGTACCTAAGGAACTACCTCCTATAGATGTTCACTTCATTTTCAACAATAGGACATATCGCATTGCACCATCCTCCCTGCATGGCTTGGTGCTATTTTCCATGGATGGAATAATTGTAAAATACAATAAAGTAACTAAATTGATGAACTATGTCGGACCATGTTACAATTATAACGATTGGATGCGAAGTATGTGGAGATATGCACTCCCTGCAAATTATATAAAACTAATAAACAAGGATAAAAATAAGGGAGCGACTATCTATATTGATGGAAGGTCGAAAGCTTCTGACAATATCACGGGGTTTATAAACAACAAATGACCCAGGACAACAAACAAACAACCGAATTTCATATTTGAGGGATGTGAAGAGAATCGAGTAGTCCTGTGGGAAATAAAAAAGATATCTCTCGGGGAAGAGTTACTGGTGGATTACCAATTGAATCGAATAGACACATTGACTAATATTGTGCAGATTCTTATGAAACACCTCTTTAAGAAACCTCTACTTATTGCATTATATTTTTTTATTATCTTTAACATTGTTGTAAATATTATCGTTAACATTGTTTTTTTTATCATTAACAATTTTTTAAATATTTGGGGGTTGTAATTATATTATAATGTGGCAGGATGATCGTGGAAAAGGGTCGGTCGCAAAACATGTAAATTATTATCAATTTCCACTTTCATTTTACATTGTTTTTATTATTTGCTTATAAAATTTTATTGAAATAACATTGTTTTTGTTGAAATTATTTGTAGTCAGCAGGCCATGTGGATCATGATTCTGCCGATGAGGAGGGGTTTTATTCTTGCGCTGATCCGATGCTCTCATTAAAAAAAATATCATTAAAGCTAACAAAGAACTATTTATCTTGTTAGATCGTCCAGAACAAACTCTGGACGTCAAAGAAATGATCAAGCTCCTTATGTCACAGCTTAACACATATAAGGTAATAACCATAATTTAATTGTTTTTTTGTTTAATGCACTCATATGTTCAATTATGATACTTTGTTATTTAACTTTTACATTATCTCACGAAAAAACATTTTATTTTTTATAAAGGAATATTTGGAGCCTGTTCAGCATGGGGTTGGTATTAGTGGTGCTATAGAGACGCTACAGAGTCCTAATGCGGGTGGTCATATATCTGCTAGAGATCTATTTACTTCTCCATCTTCCACACCTCATTTAGATAGGAGCAATGAAACGCACCGACAGGCATCCACACCTCGATCAAAGTCTAGAGAGTGTGGCAGAGATGAGGATCATAGTGATGTGGTTGAGATGGCTGCATTTCCTGGAGCTAGACTTGTGACAAGAACAAGGACCCTTCCATGCACATTTTTGGTTGATGAAAATGGACTTCCATTAAAACAATCAAGACTCCCAGGTAGTTTTAATTCATATTTTAATCATTTAATGTTGTCCTCATACATAAATCGCCTAGATTATTAATTTTAAATTAATGATCATATATTTTTGTGTGTAGGAAACGACCCTTTTTATAGGCACATAGAGAGCAAGGCCTTGTCTATTTTTGGGGCAAACTTACGCATGAGGTGGAATTTCCAGAATTCCAACCGCAAAAAGGAACTTATGGATTATCTTGAAGGCCTCTTTGGTGTAGACACGTTCAATACAAAAGCAGTCACATCTGCAATGAGTGAATATTTAAAATATACCTGATATGTTTATAGACGAAGCTTGGCAAGAAATACTAGGTATGAGCGTCCTCCCTCAATTCCAGAGAGAGAGTGGAAGGGGATCATTGATGATGCAAAAGATAAGATTTTGAGAAAATCAGGAGAACAAATAACTGGTACACCAAGGTAAATTACAATTTTTTGAATTCAATACTAGCTTTATTTTTCTTTAGATCTAAATAAAAGTGTGGTTATATATAACATACTTGAAAATTTTGATGATAGGTTTCCTGACACTTAGAAGGAAACCAAATCAAGGATTGCCAAACATGGCCAACACAAGCTAGGCCAGGGCGGCTACTTAAGGTTACAGTTGTGAATCATATGTACCCAAACATCTTAAGAATATTATTTGTATCACCTTATAAATTTAAGGTAATTGTAGCCAAAAACATTAAAAAACCATACCCTTATGCAATGTAGGGTGACGATTTCGGAACTGAAACCACAAATGAATACCTCCAACTTGGTTACAAGTACAGTTATAAAGTCATGTTTGATCATAGGAAAAGCATGGGGCAGACCCCAATATCTAATTTATTGGATAAGGTAAATAAAAAGCAGTCCACATTAACCTTTCATTACTTATAAAATATGTAAATGTTTGATATCGTCTATAATTTAATGTCTTACTTTTTTTTAATCAGGGGAGAAACACTATAAACCCTACCATTAGTACTAAAAAACAGAGCGTTGATAGTGAAACGCAGCTAGAAGATCATAGTGCTCCCCAACAACCCCATCCCAGTGAGATGCAGTCCCAATATGTTCTTGTGAATGAGGCCCACGATGGTAAAATTTCTATATTTTAATCATATACTTAATAATTTTGTACTTATAAATTTTGACGTTTCAATGCTAGAGATTCTCATAGATGATCACCCTCAACCTGAATATCAGGTGAACAGGCTGGCAGCCATTCCAATGGTGCCGACTAGAGGACCAGGTAAATAATTATATTGCAGCGTTTTTTTTTAATATTAATGAACTACTTCAATGATATTTTCAAATTGGCCATATAAATTTAATATTTTTTATTTTTTTAGGTGATGGCCCCTCAAAGCAGCATCCACATTGTGGGTATGAGACCAGATGTACTTGGCATGAAAGGACTGAAAAAACATCATTTTTTGAAGAGCACCCAGTAAATAAAGACATGGACATTGATGATTTTCTTAAGAACTGGAAAGCAAAAAACAAGACTAAAATAAATTCATGATTTCATGTAATAATTTTTTAATACAGTTGGATGTACATTATATAGTTGATAATATACACAAGGTTATTTCTATGGCTTGTATATATCTATGAATGTAATTTTGTTATACACTTAATGATAGTTTCAGCTTCTCTTAATGATGCAACTTCCAAAATATTGTGACATGATATATGCAACTTTGAAAGTCTTGTGACATGTTTCATTGTGTCTCACATGAAAAAGAGAATTACCATTATTTTCATTGTGTCTTTTCATTGTGTCATGGACATGGTGTTTTATGTTTAAGAAGAGATCTTAGTGACTGCCAGTCCACTTTAGAGTCCCAAAATAAATTTTAGAACCTATCTCTGATCTAGAGGTGAAGATGGAAATAACATACAAGACGTTTTCATTCTATGCATCCAGTTATCATAGTTTGTGGATATGTCAACCTTTGATAACAAAGTTCTTAAATTTTATTTTATGAATCAGGAATCCCTTTTTAACAATTTGAAATCTGTAACAAAGAGGTATATGAAGGCATTTCTGCATAGGAGGGTAATAACCTTATTGGATTTGTGTAGGAAGAAAAGTGTCCCACTGTCTGTACCGTGGAAAATACTGCACTGACATATTAAGATGGTAGTAAGGAAGAATTTGAAGGGGGAGTGGTCCATAGAAATTCCAATTTTCTGTATTCCTATTTATAGGTGGGAAAGGGGGAATATGATCATTGGTAATTGAAATTGTATTTAGCAAAGAACTAGTATTTGAGTAATAATCAGGGTTGCATTTTTGGAAAGCTTAATTACATGTGACCAAATCGATGAAAAGCATGAAACTATAAGTTGTAGTTCTTACTTAATTTTGTGTAGCTTTTCTTGGTGCTACTCGTATATTGTGGACATTAATATAATTTCTTTATTTCTTAGTCTCAAGCATTAGGGCCATTTTTTCTAAAAAATGGCCTTAGGTGATTAAACTTTACCCTCATCCATCATCATCATTGTCTTCTACCTGAAAACCCTTTTCTTGTTATTGTTTGAGGTGGGGATGAATTTATGTGATTACAACTCCTATATTTGTTTCCTCTGAGCTATTGTGCCAGGATTGATTCATACATGAAGATTGATTTCATATTTACATGCAGAGTCAGATGGTTTCTTTACAACCACTACCTCTATTAGTTTATGGGGATTCTTGCCCAAAATAATTTTGGTTCAAAATTCTTTGCAAATGTATTGTGGCTGAAAAGCCTGGTGAGAACCTTCACCTTTGTCAGCTCCATCTTCGTTGCTCAAATCTACTAGCTATATATCAGTCATGTGAGCCTATTTGGCTCTAGGTAATTTAGTGCGTATGTTTTCCATACATATGAAATTTCCATGGTGATTCCCCAATTTTCTGTCTTGTCTTAAAGGTTTGCAGAGGACACATACTAATATATAATCCCTCCTAATATCTGAAGCAATAGGAAGTTCTCCAATCCTATCCATTAAATTTCCATTCAAATTCATTGGCTAGGTGAATGACTACTACATATTTCATGAGAGTTGTTGATTGCAAATTAGTGAAAAAATAATCTAGTTTTCCAGTATCCAATGGAATAGGTTTTCTGGTAACATGGCAATATTGCCCTGGTAGTTAAACAACTAAATATAGCAATGATTTTCTTGAACGAGTTGCAAGTGCCTGCAAGAAACCTAGTGACTGAGGATGGAGTTCTTCTGGGGTCTTATCCTTAGATTTTCAATACAACCTTCCTCGTGGATAATAGTTGGTAAGATAAAAATGATTTTGCTGACTTGGTGACAGCTGCGAACCACCAAGGCACTTGAAACTTCATACATCCATTCTCCAACGTTGACATGATATTGCCATGCCGATGTAAGATGACTGCAACAAAGTATGAATTCCTAAAATATGATGCACTAGATACATATGGTTAATATGGATTTTGATTATGCATGGGGTGCTCAAGCATAGGATGGTATTTTATTCAGTAGAATCCATATCTAATCTTCTTGCACAATGTATTCCAAAGGATAAAACTCCCTTAGAGTGTACATGGTTATTTCCTCATAGATGTTTAGCTATTATTCAATCATTTAACCTTTTAATGTCTTTGAAAAATTAAGGCTTGAAGGGTGGTCACCTCCACAATACAAAACACATTTCTGAAAAGGTATAAATCATTTTCTTCTCTTGCGTCATGAAATTCTCCTTCATTTCCTTGTATACTTAAATTCAAAACCGGAAAAAAAATGACACATAGCATGAATAACACATAATTGTCTTATGACTAGGAGTAATAGTAATTTTGCATATTCATAAACAAAAAAATGAGACTTATCTTTTAACAAAAATTGGTGCAAGAGATTGGTCATGTAAGAGAAAATTTCCATTGAACAACAACCATCTAGTGTAGATAGCACCACCAACCTAGGCTATGAGGCCACCATGGTGAAAAAACCAAGCAATAAGATTCTATATTTCTCATCCCAACCTTTCTACTAACATTCTTACCTAACCTTCTCAACACAAAGAATTACAAGAATCTGATTCATCCTGCGATAGATAAGGAACTCTCTTCCAGTACTGGGAGTAATAGTAATTTTTCATAAATGGAATATTTACACCAAGCCCTATAAATGGAAAATTTACACCAAACTATAATATGGATTTTATTAAGAGGTTTGGCACACTATGTATGGATATCAAGGACTTAACCATGATCCAAGGACAATCACTAGTGCCTAAAGAATATCTCTAGGGTTCATGGTTGTATGTCCCACCTATGGATTTTGTATTATCATTATGAGTGATGACAATGTTGTCAGTGTCCAAACCAATCAAAATTATAAATGGCCTATTTGTAAGAATATTTACCTTCTCCTTGCACAGTAAATAAATAGAATAATAGATTATGACTTCAATTTCTTATTGTAATACCTCCTATCTTATCATAGTTTAATCCTTTAATCATTATAGAAGTGACATTTTCATGAAGTCTCTTGCATAAGTGAATTTCTCCAAACTTTGATCTATGTTAGGTGTTTAATAAGTTGTAATTAAGGGGGGATATCATCTAATGCCTCCTTCTTTCTCCTATTGTGTCACCTTTGTAAATCCTTCAAACATATCCTAGGTTGTTCTTAAGGGGGAATGTTAGGATATTTCGACACTTAGGAGTTATTTAGTATAAAATTGGTCTAATGTGTCTTTATCCTAACATGGATAAGGCCTTGAATCCCATCCTTGGTCAAAAAATTCTCCTAATTGCATATGTATCCCACTTGGTGGCTAAATATCCCCTTTAAAGGCTGCATGTAATGGTTTAAGAACCTATTTTCTCCCATGAGCCCTCAAATATTCATTTAGTTGATATGTCTCTTATTTTCACTACTTTACCATGGTCAAGACACCAAGATCCATCCTTGGTATGAAAAAAATACTATAGGCACCCATATCCCATTTTGAGATCAAAGATCCTTTTTAGAGGTCCTATGTGGTGATTTGAGTCCATGTTCATGGAAAATATCCTTAAAATATTTATATATGACTTGAGTCCCTTTATCTTATCTCCTTCTCATGGTTATGACCCCTAGACTTATCCTTGGTGCATGAAGCCACCTAACATCACACATATCCCAATTGGAGGCCAAATATCCCCTTGAAAGAAACTTTGTAGTGGTTCAAGGACATGTGCATGGTTCATGAGCATTAAAGTTTCATTTAGATCTTAAGACCCTTTATTTTCTCGCATGACCATGGCTGTCACAGTATCCAAATCCATCCAATGCATCTAAAGTTTTCTAATATTTCCCAAATCTCATTCATATGTTAAATATTATAATCCCTTAAATACTAATTTAGATCATACAACCCTTGTTTTCCTTCATTGACCATGGTCAAAGCCTTGAGACACATGCCTAGTATGAAAATTCTCTTAATGATGCCTATATCCCACCAAGAGGCCAATGATTTAAGTTTGTATGGTGGTTTGAGTCCTTTTTCATGGACTAGGTCCCTAGAAGCTTCACTTACAACCAAATCTGTGAGATCCATGTCTTTTATGTAAAGCCTCCTAAAAGTACCAATATCGCGCTCAAGGACAAAGTTAATTTCTAAAAGTTTTTTTTAGTTGTTTGAAGAATATTCCATGTCCAATAAGATTATTTACACTCATTTATGGATTAAGGACCTTATTTTCATCCCCTAATCATGGTCAGGGCCCAAAGACCCATCCTGGCTACACAAAAAATCATAATGGAAACCCTTTCTCATTCATATGAAAAATATCCCCTTTAAAGGGATGATGTTGTAGTTAAAGGCCTTGATCATACTTTATGGATTAAGGAACCTATTTTAATCACCTAATCATGGTCAAGGCCCCCACATAAATCCCTACTACACAAAAAATCCTAATGGAAACTTCATCCAACCCATATGCAAAAGATCCCCTTTAAATGTCTCATGTTGTAGTTCATGGCTTTAATCATGGCCTATTAACCCAATAATATTTTTTCAAGGCCTAATTCCTTGGATTTATCCCTCAACCATGGTTAAATCCTTCATAGCCATCCTTGATACACAAAATATTATAACAATACCCATATCTCACTCAAAGGTTCATGATTCCCTATAGGCAACATGTTATGTGGTGTAGGGCATTGATTATGTCCCTTAATCCCTAAAGGATTCATAAATGGCCCAAGGGCCTTATTTTCCTCGCTTGACCATGGCTAATTACTTAATGCACATGTCCCTGATGAAAAATATCTCATAATGGTACACATATTCAACTTGGAGGCCAAATATTTCCTCTAAAGGGATTATGTTGAAGGTGATGTTCATGGATATTGAGCCTTACAAATCCATTTATGGAATAAGGCCCTTATTCTCCTCCCTTTGTTATGGTAAAGTCCTTGAGACCCATTCCTACTATGAAAAAACTCAGTATTATACCCATATCCTACTTATATGACAACGATTCACTTTAAAGGAACTATGTTGTAGTTTGAGGCCTTGATCATGCCCTATTAGATCAAGAATATTAACTTAGGTCCTAATTCCCTCGACTTCTTACCCAACCATGGTCAAGGCTCTAGTACCCATCCCTAATGCATAAAACCTTCTAATGGCATCCACATACCACTCTAATGATAATGATATCTTATATAATGCATGTTTTGTGGTTTCTGGCAATGTCCATGGCCCTTGTACATCCCCGAAAGATTCATTTAGAGCCTAAGGGATTTATTGTCCTCTCATGCACATTATCAAGGCATTGAGACCTATCCCCATTATCCAAGGAATTATAGGAGAAACCATGTTCCACTTTGAGGATATGGTAATATTAATATTAATATTGTGTCCTAGAATATTAATACTAGAGGCAGGCAACATGGACTTGTATGGGCTAAATCATAGTGAATGATAATGTTTTTGATTCCATATTAACATAACCGATTATTCTTGAATAAGTGAAACTAGTGTTTTCCTTCATATTCATAACTATATGAATTTGTTGATTAGAGATTATTTTGTAACCAGTATGAAGATGTCTAATATTGATGTAAGTGCATATATTTGATCATTCATTGGTATTAGCATCAAGACTTAATGGTGTCCACCCTTTGGAGGTTTTCACATGTATAAATTTTATGCATTATTGATTCACATGTTCAATGGCCTATTGATTGATGGGTTCTTTACCTAAAAGGTTAAGAGGTTGATAGATTGATGATCCTTACCTTTATTTAGTGTATATGGGTTTAAATGTATTAACCTTGTTCCTAAGGATTGTCATGTTTAAAAGTGAAGAAAACTTTCATCCACGGTGTTGTAGATGTCTGGTAAGAGGAATTTGTCTTAGGGATACTATGAATGAGTTTGATTTATGTTAAACCAATAATATTTGGTGGTATATTTATATTGTTAACAATACTTACTTGTAACCACCCTTGAGTGTCATGTATGCATTGAATGAGTAGACCTCTTATTTCTACAGAGTGAAGTTATTATTCATGAATAGGATTGTATATGTCCATTAATTTGAATGCATGTCTATTGATATGAATGCATGGATGTGTTTAATTGTTGAACATGAAATTGTACTTGTAATGCTTTGGATAATACCATTTTTTACTAGTTGTCTTCATCTTGAAGGTTGTGCTATGTTGTTTACTTTGAATGATAGTTTTGAGTGGATTGAATGCAACTCTTCATAATGAGCAGGTATGAAATGATCATATAGAAAGTGTGTAATAGTGTTATGTATGACATGGTATAATACATATTTTCTCTTGTTGTTAGCTACCATATGAAAGAGAGAAACATATTTTAACTATGCCTTTTAAACTTATTATGTGAATGATTGTGAACTTTCATATAATAGACTAGTCTTAAGTCTATTATGGTAATATTTTGTTTTACACAAGAAAGCGGTTTATATATTAAAACCATTGGTATAACCACTGTAGAGAAAACTTACATAATTCATCCCTGTGATCAGTGCGGGAGCTTCGATATTACAAAAGGGGTTTCCATGATATAAAGTCCTAGAATTCCCATAATAGCCGACATTCCAAAATATAACTAAACTCATAATAAGAACCGACTTACAACGTGATTGTCTGAGTTGCATAAGGGCCTATACTCCAACTTACAAATAAGAAAACCAAATATCCAAAAGGAACTAATTCCATGAAAGAGGAATTCAAGATTAAACATTCTGAACCGGAATGGAGGAGCTTGCGCTCGTGGTCACCTTCCCCCCTACATCTATATGGCGGCTCTATCCTGCAGCTTGAATTTCCATCTTTTCAATTCTTGGTTCTAGATCAACAATTTTGTTGTTAGCTTGTTGATTTGTGTAGGTGAGAGCTTCTACTGCTTCCTCCCTTAGCTGGATTAGATATTCCTCCATCATCTCAAACCTCTAACCTCCTTCCCCGTCAAGATGGAGCAGGAATCCTCTATGTGCGCTAAGCATGAGTTTCATCCTACAAATTTCGAGTTCCAGGGAGGGCGAGGGATTAGGGGGGGTGGTTGAGTTGGAACTGGACTCCATTTTGAGAGAGGTGGAAAAAGACCAGGAGGGAGGCTTGGCCAAGTAAAACGGGTATATACTAACTAGGGGAAAGACTGGGAGCTCAACCTAGGTGAGAAACTAGATAGAATTGGGAAGGCAAGATGAGCAGGAGTAGTTCCCTACCTTCCTGAATTTAACGATATCTCGTTTGTTAGCCGCCATGGGAAGAGGGGGGGGCTCATGGGAGTGCCATGTGGGAGGGATAAGATATCTGTGCAGAGGTGTAGGAGGGACATGAGGTGAAGGACAAGGAGGGGGAGGGTAGGGGATGCAGACAATGAAAATAAGTATCGTTGCATGGGAGAAGTTACAAACAAGGGAGGTGGAGGAGGGATTCCACAAGTACGATGTCGGGAGGGAACGAAGGCCACTTGCCCCGAGAGGCCTAGCTAAGCACTCTCTGGGTATCACTAAGGGAGAGGGATAAAAACAAAAGTTCCATTTAGGGAGAGTTGGCCCCTGCTCAAGTGGGTGGCGGATTTGGAAGCTTGGTCGGCTTCGGCGTTGAGATGACGGAGAACATTAAAGAAGTCAATTTTTTGGAAGGAGCAGGAGAGATGCATGATTTTATTGAGAATCTGGTGCAGATTCATTTGAGTAGGCAAGGTGTTGGTGACCATAGCTTTGATTAAAATACAGGAGTCGCCAATCACCATTATTTATTTGATTTCTAGCTTCTAGGCTTAGATAAATCCTTTCCAAAGGCTTATAGATTCTTTTATATAATTGGATTCGACTCCAAGCCCCCAAGAGTAGTCTAATTCCCATAGTTCACCAGATTTCGTGATCCTTAGTGAGAGGAGGGGGAGTTTTGAGGTCTGGAGCGAGGCTATGGATCTAATCTTTATCAGGGGTGTTGAGAGAAAGGGAGCTGGTGCAAGGCCAAAGGTAGGAGAGGTAGTATCCTAGTAGGGCTTTGGCTTTGGAAAAAACGATGTCGGGTGAAGCGGTCAGATTTCTAAAGATTCTAGAGTTTCTTTCGAGCCAAATTTTCCTAAGGATGAATTTAGGGAGTGCCATCCAACAAAAATTGATTTGAGGGTTGGCATTGAGAGGGAAAGGACAGAGGGTGGCCCAAGTTTTTAGCAGAGTGGGTCTGTTAGGAGGGAGTTGGTCAGAAGGGATCCCTCCTAGCAGGGCATGCCGCCAGACTTCTTTTGCAAAGGGGCAATTGAGGAGCAGATGGTCAGCATATTATTCATGGATTTAACAGAGAGGGCATCAGATTATAGGTTTAGAGGCTCAGAGCAGTCGTAGCGCTTCGAATTCATTAATTTCTTGTTAAATTATTAGTAATGGAGAACATATCAATTAAAAAATTATTATCGTAATATTAATATTAATATCAAAATTGCAGCCTAAAATAATTTTTTATTTTTTTTAAAATAAATATAGGTCGTCACAATTGCGACGCAAACCTTAATTGTTGTGACATTTTTACTATATAAACAACGAAAATATGTCATCTATTGTGCGACGAGAACTTCAATTGTTGCGATAGTTGTGCTATATAAAAATGAAAAGTTGTTGTCGCCTGTGCAACGACAACTTCAATTGTTGCGACAATTGTGCTATATAAAAATGAAAATTTGGTGTCACATGTGTAACGACAACTTCAATTGTTGCGACAATTATTCTATATAAAAACGAAAAGTTCTTGTCACACGTGCAATGAAAACTTCAATTGTTGCTACATTTTTTCTATATAAAAACATAAATTTGTCATCGCACGTGCGACGACAACTTCAATTGATGTAACGGTTTTTTTATATAAACAACGAAAATTTTTCGTCACACATGTGATGACAACTTCAATTGATGCGACGGTTTTGCTATGTAAACAATGAAAAGTTATTGTCGCCAATGCGACGACTAATTAAATTATTGCGATAGTTTTTCTATATAAACCATGAAAGTTGTTTTCGCAATGGGTGTCGCAATTGAGACGAAATGTTGGCTTCACATAGTTTTCCTATATTGTCGTATTGTCGACTATATTTCTTTTTTTTCGTAATTGCCTATGTTGTCTCTCTTGCGACGTTTGTTCAAGTTCGTCGCAATTTCCACGTGACATAAAATGACGTTTCAAAGCATCCATATTTGTCACAATGTCAACAACATAAGGTCACAAGAGCATCGAAACATCCGTCGCAAAATGACCCAAATATGCTAGTGTACCTTGCGTGTTCTCGGTGTTATTATGGACCAAAATGAAGCTTCTTATACTCTGTTCATAGTATCCCCTATCATCATAGAATTAAATTGAATCAATAATAGAGAAATGTAGAATTATTATCCAACAACTCCATAGTAAATAAGCAATGAACAAATGAAAAATCATACACATAAACAATACACCATTGTTTTACGTGGAAACCCAAAGCAGGAGAAAACCACCAAATGATTTTTCTTATATGTCTTGAATAATTACATTCATTGGAAGCACCAACTTCCTTTTTTTTTTCAACTGCAACTGGAAGGAGGCTCCAACCCCCTAGTTTCTCAGGCTACAACCTAAGGGAAGCTCCATATCCCCAGTTCTCTGGATACAACTAGAAGGAGGCTACAACCCCCTATGTTCTACGTCTACAACCGGAAGGTGGCTACAACCACCTGTCCTTGCCTCGTCCAAATGACCTGACGTATAAGTAGAATGATGGAACCACTGTCAAACTATCACTATGAGATATACTATTGTAAACCTGTACCAAACAACCCGAACCATGCATCAACTTGTACCTCAACCTGTAATCAACCTGTACCATAAACAAGTAGATCAACCATGCACCAACCTATACCAACCAACCTGTAATCAACCTGTACCATAAACAAGTGAATCTACCATGCACCAACCTATACCAACCAACCTGTAATCAACCTGTACCATAAACAAGTGCATCAACCATGCAACAACCTGTACCTCAACCTGTACCATGAACAAGTGCATCAACCATGCACCAAACCTGTACAAATAACATGTCACAACAACTTGTCCAAACAAGATATCACAACAACCTATCTCATCAATCTTATCAACCAAATTAGATATAATCACCAAGATCAATCACCAATAAAACTCTCAAATATGTTCATCAGCCCATCATAACACAACAACTCATAATCATCACCAATATCCATATGTGCTTCTAATAATATACCAATACAAGTATGCTACATCATCCATAAACCATGTGTAAACAATACTACTAAGAAGTACCTCCAACCATGTACCAAGTATGTACCAATCATGTATCAACTACTCATCAACTATGACTCATCAATATGTACCAACCTCATCAACTATACACCTCATGTATGTGTCAACTCATCAACTATGTGTCTCAACCATGTACCCAACATGTACCTCAACCAAAAGCCCTCATCAATTTCATCATCCAAATATGATTTGTAACTTTTTAATAGACCTAGTGTATATCATCACATACCTGCAAACCTTCCTTAACTTTTACAACAAGAGACTACAACTTTCATCAAACATTTCTTTATTCTCACGTCACTAGTTTTGGATTACTCAACAACCCTAACTTGAAATAATCATAACTATGTACATGTAATGAATAAATATCTGAAAATTATACACAATGTTCTTCAGTGTGTTTTATGCAATTCCTCCAGGTTTCACTACTTGGAACCTTTCAGAAAACGATTTATAGCAAAAATGACATACCTTGTTGAATTATGTCTTATTATAGAGAGTGACCTTGTAGAGCGTGCCCCGCACAGAATATTTGTTGAATCGATCTGAAAATTCTACACAACATACTAAAGACTGTAATATAACAAACACATTTGGTCTTAGTGAATTTAGATATGTTATGAATAAGTTATGATTTTTTACCCGAAACACATGTTTTAGACTAGTTTCTGGACTAGCCACAAACCTTGTTTTCCACGTAGTGTAACTCCAAAAATACAATGAACCAAAATATGAATTTTTTACCATGGATACTTGGATATGTTTCCTCAATGGCATATAAATTTCACGGTCTGAATCATTCTATAAAAAACTTTATTGCGAAAATGGTGAGATGACCTGTAAATAACATACCTTAGAAAGCATCATCAAAAGAATTTATCCTCCCTTGAATTCCGGCCTTATTTTCTTCACCTTCCCTATGAAATTTGGCTTAGATATCCCTTGGTTACCTTAGTCACCTATATATATTCAATATTCTCAAGTGTGATTTAAAATGAGAGATCCTTGCCTCTTATTTATACTCTCCATCTTCTAGGTCACTTAACCCATTTCTAGGTCACTTAACCTATTTATAGGTCACTTAACCTATTTTTCTCATTTCTAGGGTTAACCACTTTCCATAATGAGAAATTTCTCCATTACTTTATCATTTAAATATTCCTCGACTTTGTCACCTCACTTTATCATTTAAATAATCTTCTTTGATTTTGTCACTTCACTTTATTATTTAAATAATCCTTCTTGACTTTGTCACTTTACTTTATCAATTAAATAATAATTTATTCTTTGCAAGATCTTTGACTTCTTTCACCTTTTGGGGGTTCAAGCCAACATATGAGGGTCCTCCAACTTCGTAAGGCCATAACTCTAAAACTGTGAGGAGTTATGTGGAATTCCACATACCACCATAAATGGCAGACATGTACTATCCATATAGAATAGTCTTACCTGAAAATATATCAAAACTCATACCATTATCCATCAAACAAATTTGGGTCCATTACCCTAACCTGGTTTCTCCAACTTCTCATGGCCATAACTGTTTAACCATGATGAGTTATGTGGCGTTCCACATACCACCAGAAATGGAATGACATGTACTATCCATCTAGAATAGTCTTACCTTCAAATATATTAAAATGCATACCATTATACATGAAACAAACTTGGGTCCACTACCCAAACCTTTGTGCTACCGGAATTCACTATTGGAATTTATCTAAGGGTTGACATCAATATACAATATCACTCTCCAATGGCTGACATCAATGACAACCAACAATCCATACCAACTATACATCAACCTAAGCCAAATGTCTGAAATATAGCCCATTGGAAAGGTATCTTCGAGGAGATTCATTTTGGGGGAAATATCGAAGGAACTTCCATATTGCTCACTGTTTTCCCAAAAAACATCATTTAGGGCCTCAAAACGGCTTCGGAAGTGAACAACTGCTAAAAATAGTAAATTACCAAAATTGCCAGAAAACTGTTTTGAGCCAATTGGAAAAGGTGGGTGGCCATTGGTATCCACCTGGATCAATCCTCCCTCCTTTGGAAGCAATGGTCTCTATTGCGTTGAGTTCCCCCATCAGATGAGGAAATTTCTGTTGAATTTGGTCTCGGGTGAGCCACTTGCCTTGGTGTAGGAGCTACCCTACTTTGATGACTCGATAAAGCTAGATCCTTTGTTGTCGAGTGCCCTTGATCTGTGTGTTCAAAATATTATTACAGTGTGCCTATTGTATGAGTCAGGGTTGAGCTCTGCTGGTGTCAATTGTTCTACTACTTCTGAGGTGTCCAATAATGGTGGGAAATAAGGGTGAAGGAGATCCACATTGAACACTGAGTGTAGGCTAAGGAAAGGAGGAATGTTGAGCTCAAAAGAATTATCCCCCATGGCCTTGGTGATGGTTTACAGGCCATAATAGAGTGGGTGAATCTTCCTATGGGGTCCTGTAAGGCATTCTTTCTGCAAGTGCAACCAAACTTTGTCGCCCACCTGAAACCTATGTGGCACCCGATGTTCATCATGGTGTTGCTTGTACTTTTCATTAGACTTCTATAAGATATTCTACACATGTTGGTCGATGTGCTAGATCCATTCAATGAACCAGGTGTCTTTGTCAACTTCAGTTGGAGAAGGAATGAGTTGGTTGAGGTGACCGCAAGGGGAAGTGAAACATCTATGGGACCCAATGATTGGAATCCCAACCCCACCTGAAAGGGGTTTTGGCCAGTTGATATATGTAGGGCTTGGTTGTAGCTATGATGGACATAGGGAAGGCTCTAATCCCATATGTGAGGTTTCTTTGAATTATACATGTGAAGGATATGCACAATCATTCAATTTATGACCTCGGTTTGGCCATTTGTCTGGGGGTGGAAGGTCGTGGATTTGGTGAGCTTGGTGTTTAGCAGTGACCAGAGGCTCGACCAGAATGTGCTAAGAAATCGACTGTTCCGATCTGAGACAATGGTTTGTGGAATTCCAAAATGTACCTAGACTCATTCAAAGAAGAGATTGGCAGTGGCCTCTGCTGTGATGTTCTTCTTGCAGGAAACCAGAATATCCATCTTAGAAAAGCGATCAACAACCACAAAAACATAGTCATTTCCCCACTTGGTGGACAGAAGGCCCGACAAGTAGTCCATTGACATGGATTCCCATGGTATATCAGGAGTAGGAAGAGGGGTGTATAGGCCCTGTTTCCTAGTGGTCATTTGGTAATAATGCAGGTAGTGAAGGACCTCATATACTTGTTGACCTCCTGCCAAAGTTTCGGCCAGTAGAAATGTTTATGTAGCATCTCCACTGTCTTTTTGATGTCGAAGTGTCCTGCCACTTGAATCTAGTGGGATTCCCAGATCATCTTCGCTTGCTCACTTGATGGAACACCGATATGGCCCAGACGACACAACAACCCATCCTGAAGATGGAAGTTATCGAAAATTGTGTTTTCACCCAACATTTGGTAGGTTGTGGTGAATTTTGGGTCTGTCTCATAGAGTTGGGGCCATCCAGAGGTCTCATGTATGTAAGAGTATATCATTATGGTGCTTATTGTTTTATACTTGATGTTTAGGTGGATTGTTGCAAGTATGTGGACCACTTTTGATGGCGGTCATTCTACAATTTTCCTTGTGTTTGCATGAACTATAGTGGCTTATGATCAGTGTGGATGAATGTCTCCTTCCCAAGAGTGTAATGTCTCCACTGGCGACAGGCTTGCACAATGGAGTACATTTATTTGTCATAAGTATGGAACTTACATACAACATATGATAGTGTCTCACTATGATAGGCCAAGGGGTGGCTATGCTGAGTGAGAATGGCACCCAAAACATAGTCTAAAGAATCTGTATCGATCTCAAAGGGATGTTGCAGGTATGGTATTGAAAGTATTAGGGCTGAGCACAAGCACTACTTAAAATCATCAAACAATTGTTGTTGGGACCAAACCCATGTAAATTTCTCCTTACCACCACCCCTGGTTATTTGGATGAGGGCCCATGAAATATGGGAGAACCCCAACATAAACCTACGGTATAAATTGGCAAGGCCCAAGAAGCTTCGGAACTCAGTAAGAGTGGTTGGGGCTGACTAGTCACGGATGACTTGGATCTTGGGTTGGTCCACATGTACATGATTTTGATCAATAATGTAGCCTAGGTAATGGACCCTGTTCATGCCGAAGGAGCATTTTTCCAAGTTGGTGTATAGCTTGTGTTGCCATAGGGTGTGAAGAACCTATTGAATATGCTGCAAGTGTTTGACCCAAGTCTTGTTGCAAATGAGAATTTCATCTAGATAAACCACTACACAAGTATTGGTGAATGGTCACAGGATAACGTCCATCATCCTGATGAAAGTGGTTGGATAATTTTTCAAACAAAAGAGCATGACCAACCATTTAAAAATTCCTTCCTTTGAATTGAAGGTGGTTTTCCATACATATGTCTATTCTATTGGGACCTGGTGGTAGCGAGACTTCATATCAATCTCATTGAAGTATTTGGCCCTCGTGAGTTGATCAAGGAGGTCGTTGATTCAGGGAATTGGGTAATGGTTTATGACTGTGATTTTATTCAGAGCCCGATAATCAATGTCGAGTTTCAAGGTTCCATATTTCTTCTGTACCAACACGATTGGTCTCCCGCAAGGTGATGAGCTAGGATGGATGTGCCCCTTGTGGACTAGTTCTTGGATTTGTCACTTGATCTCCTCATTCTCTAATAGAGAGTGGTGATATACTGGCCCATTGGGCAATGGTACATCGGGGTTCAAATCGATGGGGTGCTTGACCTTGCAGTGCAGAGGTACCCCAGTAGGTGAGGAGAATATATCCGAGTATTGTTCCATGACCTTATCTACTTGCTTTTGATGTATGGATAATTTCAATTACTCAACGCCTTGAAAAAGAGATAATTTCATATAATAAGCCTCTTCGAGGGGACAACCTCCTTTTACCCCACTTAAATGTTAAAGTACAAGATGATTCAAAATGAAAATGTCTCCTTGGTATATATAGGAGACTAGGAGGTATAATTACAACTAATGGCCTAAAGCCGACATAAATAAAATAACATTACTAATATA
>ML785008.1:238005-265716 GCA_009831015.1 Picea engelmannii
CCCTGCATTGAGTAATTTTTGAAGTTCTTCTTTGAGGATTTCTCTTAAATTGGGGTTCATTCGTCGCTGAGGTTGATAGATTGGCCGACAATCTTCCTTAATATATATTCTATGAGTACATAACTCAGGAGAGATTCCTTTCATATCTGTGTAATCCCATGCGAATGCTTCTTTATTTTCCAGAAGTAACTTCATTAACTGTTGTGTTTCAGCATCTGTCAAATGAGGGTTTATATTCAATGTTTTTCCAGGTTCAATTTCGACCAGTATGCTTTTGTAGGAGATGGTTTTAGGTTTTTGAGGTGGGCTTCCCATATTGAGATTTTCTTGATTATCAGACTCCAACGGCGCAGTTAATTGATTATGAGTTTCTGGAGTCACAGAGGAGGGTTCGCAAATAAAATTATTGATAATTTCATCCCCAGTAGAGTCTTTTAGGCTTAAAGCTTGTCTGATAGTCAAAAGGGGTTGAGTAGGTTGATCCTCAAAATCTACCCATACAGAATTATCATTATTAGCCAGGGGTGTAGCATGAGGATAGAGGGTAAGATGCTTAGTTTCATAACCATTTGAAATTGTCATTGAACCTGATCTACAGCTGATAAAAGCATCTGTTGTGGCCAACCAAGGTCTACCCAAAATTAGAGGGTGGCCCCCCAACTTTGTTTTGGGCTGCAACACTGTAAAGTCAACTGGATAATTCCAGGATTCCACAGAGATGCTAAGGTATTCAATGAATCCTTCTGGTTTAATTGTGGATCGGTCAGCCAATTCTAGGATAGTTGGGGTTTCTCTGACTTCATTTTGTAATTGTAGCAATTGTAAGGTTTCCAAAGTCATGATATTGATGGATGCACCTAGGTCTACTAGGAATCGAGGGATTATCATTTTTCCAACTTGTACTGTAACAGTAGGGTGGCCAGGATCACCATATTTGACTGGGGGAGTTTTACCTGACATTAGTGTAGACAAGTCTCCCATAACATGGACTGTAAGGGGATCCTTAGTTTTTCTACCACGCTTTTTAACACAAATATCTCACATTGTCCTAGCATAGATTGGTACATCTCTGAGTGCTTGTAGTAGAGGAATTTTGACATATAAATTTTGTAATTCCCCTAAAAGATTAAAGGCTGGTGGTTCAGGCGTTTTAGTTAAGGCTAAACGCTCAGGAAATGGTGGTGTTGTTGTTTCAGCAGCATTGTTAGAGGATGGTTGTACCTTTTCAGGTACATCATGCTCTTTTGTTTCCTCTTTGTCAAAAGAGATAAAATCAACTATGGTAGGTTCTACTACTCTCCTAGATCGAAGATGAATATCGTTGCATTGTGCAGGGAGAAGAGAAAGTGTAGGTTGGTTATAAATATCAATGCACTGCACAGCTTTATTATTCGGATTGGGGTTAGGCTGTATAGGTAGCTAGGGTCTCATCGTTTGATTGTTTGGAGGAGTACCTGCTGGTAAGAAGAGTGGTTGTGAGAATTGAGGTAATTTATTTTGAAAGGGGGGTTGTTGTCCTCTCCAATTTTGATTCCATTGGTTCTGATATGGTTGTTGTTGTTGTGGAGGCCAAGGGGTCCACATTGAGGGATCAACAAAGGGTGGGTTATTTTGTTGCATGGGTGGGTAAGTTTGTTGCATGGGTGGGTAAATTTGTTGCATGGATGGGTAATTCATTTGATTAGTATATTTCATTTGATTGTAGGGGGGGTATCATATTTGATTGAAAGAAGAATAATTATTCCAATGATTAGAAGATGCAAATGGCATGTTAGAGTTCATACCTTGTCCCCACGGTTTCCATTGTCTCCTTTGTGTCATCAGATAGACAGCTTTAGCTTCTTCTTCCGTTGGTTGTAATGTTGCCTTGATCCCTAGTAAAGATGGACAATTTTGGGTATCATGATCTTTGTCATAGATAGTGCAGATTGGCTTTTTGTCCAGTGGACATTCTCTTCGTGGGTGCTTATCTCTGCATTGAGAACAAAATATGGACAAGGCTGCTTCTTCTTCTGCTTTCTTTTTCTTAATATGCAGGGTATCCATTTGTGAGGCAAAAGATCTTAACATTTCAGTTTTTAAATCTTCAAGTAAATTACCTATCTCGGCTCTTGTTGCTCCCCCACTAGATGATTTTTGGACTATAGAAAATGTGGTGTCCCTGCTGTTTAATCTGTTTCTTGAAGCTCCCCTTGAACATATTTTTCATAAATTGACAATTTCATCGTATGATTCCTTAGATATGTCTCCTTTCCCAAGCATATTCAGCATATCCAGAGAGTCATCCCTTACCCCTTTTAATAAAATAGTTTTGAGAATATCCTTACTTACATTGGGATGACTGGATCTTTGTAGATTGTATTGTAGCCTTTCTAGAAAGTCTTCCAGATTCTCGTCCTCTTTCTGCATCATCTTGAATAGCTCCTCCCTCTTTTCTCTCATTCGGCAGTAGTCCTGGTATTTGTTCAGGAATTTATGTTTCATTTGGTCCCATGTTGTGATTACATGGCCTCCAAGACTCATAAACCATCTTAGTGCATTCCCTTTTAGTGTTGCTGGAAATAAATTTAGTTTTTGAGCATTAGAAACGTAATCATAACTTCTGCATAATATATCAAACTCAAACATAAATTCATCAGGATCCTCCGAAGATAAACCATGAAAATTAGGCAATGCTGAGAGTGGAATGTTTTTCATGGGGGCTGCTCCTCTAGGGAGATCGCCACTAGGAAATCCTAATGTAGAGAAAGAGTTTTCATCTTTTACCTCTCCTTCAGGACCTGCCTGTTCTTCGTGATGCAATTTTTCATTGTATTCATCCATGTTTTCCTCTGTCTGCTCCCCTGCTGCACTTTCTCTGTCCTCAATGTCTCCTACTGTCTTCTGGACTGTCTCAGGACTCCAAACTTCTTTCCCTGTTCCAAAAATTGCTTGAAATGAAGGCTAGGAGTTTTGTTTTTGAAGGTTTGGTCGTTGAGCAGCAGATTCAGACTTTGATAAAATCTCGTCAATGTAAGTCTTTCTTCCTCCTTTTCCTTTTCCCTTGCCACCTATAGGGTTAGTGTCTTTGGGGTCTTTCATGCAATCTTTTTATCTAAAGAAAAGAAATCATCAGTGCTTTTGAAATCTATAGCTATCTTCCCCAGCAACGACGCCAAAATGTTGGTCACTATAATTGCTTAATTGATTCAAACAACCAAGTGATACATGAATTGTCAACCCAAGGAAGTCTGTTTATTTCAAAGATAACCACGCACTATATATTCTCAATTCCAAAAGAAACTTAGAGTTGTAGTAAAAGAAACTATACTAATCACACTTGCCTTGAATGAACTGAAGTTCTGATTTGAATCACAGGAAAGAAACCTACCTATTGCAGATCTTAAAGATTCATCTAAAGAATCCTGGATTACATTAAAATAACACTTGCAATAGGAAAGAATAGCTATTCTGCAACCAGAGAATAGGACCCTTACTCTCAACAGAGACTTTAGTACTTTATTTTTGATTAACACTCTTTCATGAAAACAGTAATGTAGAGAAAGCTAACTCTATCTAGCAGAGAACAAGGCCATCTAATTCCTTCCTTTCTAAGAAGGAACCTTAAGCCCTATCCCTGATTAGCACACTTATGAAAATAACTTAGATCTACAGAGAACAGGATATCCTGATTCCTTCCTTTCTGAGAAGGAACCCTTAACCCAGTTTCTGGATAGCACACTTGTAGAAGTAATTGAAATCTAAAGAGAACAGGATCTCCTGATTCCTTCCTTTCTGAGAAGGAACCCTTAACCCAGTTTCTGGCTAGCACACTTGCAGAAGTAATTGAAATCTACAGAGAATTGGACATCCTGATTCCTTCCTTTCTGAGCAGGAACCCTTGACCCAATCTCTGGCTAGCACACTTGTAGAAGTAATCGAAATCTACAGAGAACATGATATTATGATCCCTTCCTTTCTGAGCAGGAACCCTTAACCCAATCTTCGGCTAGCCTCATAAAATCATCACACAAGATTGCTAATAAAAAGAATTACGAATTTCATTCAATAAACTAAGACAGAGTTCAGTAGTGTTTCAGCAAAGCGGAATTCATTAAARGTAGTGTTTCAGCAAWMAAAAKTTAATCAAAGCATAAACARARATTGTACTAACACACTTCTAMAACTAAYGGGTGAATCTTGTGAAGAAGGTGGGCCCTCCCTTCTCACAAGATTCCCCTGAAACGAGAAAGCTAGAGAAGGATACTCAAAGCAGTCTTTTATTCATCTGTCGAAATATCACATTACAATCTGGAAATGAAATACGTCCCTCTTCTCTGGAGCTTTTTCAATACATAAAACTTGGATCCCTCGAATGATGATTTCCTCTTATTTAAAGAGGGAACCCCTTCGATACAATTGATCAAAAATTACAATGTGTATCTGAGTCCTATATTTAGTCGGATCTACTTTCTAAACCAGAATAGGATGTCCTAGTCCCGTGCAACAGAATACTATTACAGGTGCTGAATGAGGTATTGTTGTTATGGCTGGAGTAACAACTTCTTCTCGTTGTTGCTGATTGTTGTTTCAGCATCCCAATTCGCGGGTTGTTTCAGCAACGTGAATTGCGCTCTTGATGTGTCAGCATTCATATGTAGGAGCAATGGTTGGTGCTTGACCGCTGACTGTAACGGCTTCCTTTGTGTTTCAGCATTGTCGGTCCTGGCAGTTTCTTCTGTGTTTCAGCATCGTCGGTTCTGGCGGTTTCCTCTGTGTTTCAGCATCTGTGATTTTGGACTGTGTAACAGCTCTGTGTTTCAGCATCTGTGACTCTGGACTGTGTAACAGCTCTGTGTTTCAGCATCTGCGACCTTGGACTATGTAACAGCTCTGTGTTTCAGCATCTGCGACCTTGGACTGTGTAACAGCTTTGTGTTTTAGCAACAGGCTTCAAATGCTAATCTGCAGTTTGAACACTTATACATTTCTAATCAATGGTTAAGTACGAGAGTGATGTAAAATATTATGCAAAACAGATTAAACGTATAGTAATGAGAAGGGACGTTGTATACCTTTGGAATGATCAGATAAAGTGATAGTATGAGTTTAAATATGGGTGATCAAGAGTATAATAGTGGCAAAAAGTATAGGCAAAAAGGTACATTGTGTGGTCCTAACACATACATGCATCTCAAAATCCAAAAAGGGGGCCGCACACATTAGATTCAGTTATAATATTTTATGAACATAATTTGCAGAAACAAATTGCACATTTTAATTCCTCTCGAAAAAAAAAACACACCAATTTCAAAAAATAAATCATCTGAACCGAAGTCTAGGAAGTGAAGTTATGAGCATTTTAAAATCAACAAAATTTTAGCATTTTTTCGGAAACGACCACATGGTTTTCAAAGTTTCATCCAAAATTCATTTGGAACTTCTTCATTATAGAAAGAGAAAGTGGATATGTGTGGACATCTCATTGGTGCATCTACTTCATCAAATCTTTGCAAAGATATACATCTTCAATAAAATCTTATACGAGAACAAACTTGCACATTTGCAAGGTCTCCTTGAAGTGAAGGACACAGTTTCTTAGCAACTGCCCTTTTTTTAATATTTTGATGCATTGTACAATGGGTACCTAACATGGCCTTTATTGTCAGGACCCATTCATCATGTGCGCCATAATGGTGTTCAAGGGGGGTGTTGGAGATATTACACACTCACCTAGTGTTATAATCATAATTTACACCAGACATGCTTACCTTGCATCAAGCCATCTCGGATTCCTTCTTTTCCAAAACAATTATGAACAACTCTTCTTAAAAACACCATTTCTAAAGGCCCACATACCCTGCTCCATTACTGAATGCGTGTACACGCTATCTGACCCAAGACAGCCCACGTGTACCTACAAAAGCATGAAAAAAGGAATGTTGTCGACGAAACACACAGCTTCGGGTGAGTTAACTAACCTTTCGTCCATGCATGGCCGAGAGTTCGACCAAATACCTAGATTCTTCTAGCCTATAAAATAAGGGTTAGGGGTCCCATTTGGAAGAGGAGAATCATAGTAAAGAAACTATACCCAATTGCACATTCCCATTGTCCCAACCCTTTAGCCATCTTTGTGCAAAGAGATATACAGAGGAAAGAAGTTGGAAGAAAGTTAAAGAGGATCCCAGGACCAGGTTCGCGGAGCAGTGGCCGTATTTTTCATTTTAAGTTGATTTGTTAAAGTTGATAATAAAGAAGTCCTTTTCCCGTCCCACCATATGATTTTTTTTATAGTTTATTGCATACATATTTGAATCTCTAACCCATTAATCTGAAGATCAAATGCATGTAGAGTTTGTTGTTTATCTTTTGTGAATGCAGGTCAGCCTTGGGAGGAGAGTTGTAGTTAATGAGAAATCAAGCGTAAAGAAGGATCAATATCATACGCCCGAAATAAGGTATGCTCACTTGATCATCTTAACTACATATTTTCTTAAGAATAATGGGGATTAGGTCCGGGATGATGGTAGAAAGTAGGATTCTTTAGGTCTTTTCTACATGCATAATATAACCCTAAATGCTAGTCCATAGAGGGATTTCCCACTCACAACAGAATTGGCGACCATACTAGGGAGATCTCTAGGGTTTCTGGGAATATGTTTTGGGTATTTTTAAGAACTGGTTTCATTTCCTGTTTTTAAAGTTTCTACAAAAGTCTGAGCTAGCAGAGATTCTAGTCTTCCATACCAATTATCTCTGTTTTTTTGCTTGACTTTTTTTTTTTTTTCCGAGACCCACAGAGGTACACGCGGCCTGTATAAAGTCTCAACGCATGTACCCACACCCTACATTCTCACATCCCATGTGTATACACTAGCTGAAGAAGTGTCAGTAGTGTGTATGATTCCAGAATTGTTTTTTTTTTAAAAGAGACAGTCATCCTCTTCCCTGTCAGAATTAGTCCTTCTCAGGGATTTTCTGGAACTCTTTCTAGTAGTTGTTGTTTGCAGTCTATATCTTAGGTTTCACCTCATATTGGTTTGTTCTACGAATTTTTCCTTGAATTGTTTTCTTTTTTCTGTTAAAGTGTCTGAGTCTTCAATAGATCCTGGTGCTCAGTATTAGTGGTCTTTGCCTGGGCTGGATTGCTTGTCTTTTCATTTGCCTTAGAGTTTCAAATATACACGCACCATGTATAAGGCCAACACCTGTGTACACACTCTCTGACTTTACATAGCTCGCGTGCACACACTTGTTGTTGAACTGTCAATGGTGTGCTTGTGGAGGAAATTTTTGTTGAAGGTGAGGCAGTCATCCTTTTCTTTGACAAGAGTTATACCTCTTAGATTTTTGGGGCTCTGTCATAGAAGTCAGTAACTTAGGTTTGATCATAGCAATATCTTTCTTTTTCATTTAGAAGTTTTCCTCAAAATTTTCTTTTATAGGGTTTTTAGACAAGTGTGAGAGTCCAATTTTAAGTTGCTTGTGTGTTATTTTTAAAGTGACTCTTTACGATCTGCGCTTCGGCCATAAGTTTTTCTTGGTTTTGAATTGTTGATATTCTTCATTTTTTCTTTGTGAGCATTCAAATAAATTTTTTTATTTTATTTCTTTGTTTGGTTAAAAAGTGTTCTTTTGCATTAGTAACCAGGGAAAAGTCTTTTCTTTCATAAGTTCTTGGTGGTTTACTAAGATCATAATTAGCTCGTAGTCAAGTGAAATATTGCTTTCAGTTTGTTGTTAAAAGATCTTAGAAAAAATTTGAAGTTTGAAAAGTTGTTTAAGATTTGAGTTAAGTGAAGGTATTTTGTTTCCATCTTTCTGTTTATTTTTTCTTTCATCTTTCAAACATCACTAGTTTCACTTTCTTAAAATTTGACATAAGACAAGCCATAAAATTAACGCTTAATCTAAAATTCATTAGACTTTTTATGTTTGTAGGTTCAACCAACTATTGTAGGATTAGGGCCTTGAATTAGGTTAGAGAGGAAACTCTTCAAGGCCATTAAAATAAAACATTGGAGTCTGAGTTAGGGAGTGTCAAAGTCCAGTATCGTGAAAGTTATCTAGGACCCCACTCTAACACAGGGGATAAACAGGAGGTCACGTGCGGAAAGGTAGTGGAGATAACCCCTCCAAAGCTCCACTAATTGTAGTGGAGAACACATATAGAGGGCTTGTCTTGGGATTCCGTCAATTTCATTTGCCACGGAGCTTCGTGGGTCTCGAATCCGTTCGAGGTCCTCAGTTGTCTTCCGAACCACTTGCTCTCGATGCCCTTGAAAGTTTTTGGGCTCAATACCCTGCTCATTGTGGTCTACCCGACTTTCGAATGTACCTTCCTGGTGACTATTCGCAAGTTGGCAACCTAGTTGCCTATATTTTTAGAGACATACATAGGTGACTGTGGGGGTATACCACAGTACCTAGGATATACATCGGGCCATGCTTTATAGAGTATACCCGAAGGGTTCTTCCGTGTTCGAGTTGCACTTGCACCAGTAAGTTGCTCTAGTGTTGGTTGTTGTAACTATTCTTCCAATTAGTTTAGTGTTTTCTTTTTTTATCTTGTAGGGAATTTTCTAGTGTGTGTTTTTTTTGAACGAATAGAAATCCCTAGGGTGTCATTGATATTCTCACATAGTGTAGGATCACGAGCTCAGCCGGTCACAAAGGCTTATGGGCTTGTCGTCGGTTACACTGGAGCCACCTGCGCCACCACTAAGGCAAAAGCTAGACCAACAAGGGTCTTTTGAAGCGACCGGGTCACAAGAAATTGTGCCCGACCAACATCCGAAGGAAACGACCATTTTAGACCTTGGAGAAAAAGCTCTTGGTCCATTTGAAACCCCAACCACTGATCTTTCGACACCCATCATCGTACTGATTCACCTTTGCGAGTTCCGGACAGTGTCACACATAGCAATGGAAACAAATGATGTTACTCCTTTTGGGAATTCTTCAATTCCCACTACGGTTGTCACCACAAGAGAGTTTCCACCTCATAACCCACTGTCACCAATCCGAGCCACCATGGTCTCGACCGCCTCTACCTCACACAATGGTCTGATACCGTCTATGGTGGTGGCCACAACCCCTTTCACACCAAGTGTGGCAGGCCCTCCATTCTCATATGGGATGCCTAGCTCAGGTACAAGTCCTGTACTTTCCTACTCCACTTCACAAACTTTAGGTCTAGGGGAAGGGAGCTCTAATGCTTCTCTGCAAGGTCACATGGGGGGAAGTTCCACTCATTTTAACACTTTCCCTTACAGGGGAGGTCATATACCTCCTTCGTCCCATTCGCTCAGTGGCATGCACCAGCCATCCGTCGGGCCACCTGCACACCATAGTTTATTTGGAGCAGGGAGTTAGGACCACCTTCGCATAATATGTCGGTAGTTTTAACACCATTTTCTTTTTTCGATGTGTTTGGTAACAATGCCTTCTCGTTAGTTTCTTTACCGACTGGGGGCAATCCTGGTTTCAGACAACCTATTCCTATGCAGGGTAATATTCCTACACAGGGGGCACACCCAGGAACTTCTTCTGCATCAGGGCCTTGGAAATCTTGGTAGGGATTCATTCCCTCATCAGGAATGTCGATCTAGGGCAGTTCTTTTCACAATCAATGGAACCCCGGACAAGGTACTATGCCTATCCCCACGGGATCGACATGGGGAAACCCCTCCCAAATTCCTCTGAATGTAATGCACGCCCAACAATATATGTCCTATTTTGGGACTCAGCTGATGATGTCTCCTCACACGCAGAATTTGTTTGTTGGTCATGGCCATGGTTTTTACGAGAACCCAGGACAGCATTGGAACATTTCCTGGCAACCTAGTGCCAGTCAAACTCCAGGTCCCTTTTTCCCAGGTTATCACCAGCAACCCAAACTACCTTTCCTGACAACCTTGCATTTTCCAAAATTGACAAGGTTGTTGAATGACCATATCTGTCATGATCCACATTGACCTCCTATGCCGACAAAGTTGCCTTTGGATATACCAAAGTTTGAATCCAATCCTAACGAAGATCCAGGAGATCATGTGACTACCTTCCATCTTTGGTGCTCATCTAACTCATTGAAAGACGACTCTCTACATTTGTGATTGTTTCAACGTACTCTCATTGGGAGTGCCGAAAAATGGTACATTGAGCTCGACCGCTCAAGATACTCTTCCTTCGGTGAATTGGTAATGGATTTCCTAAACCATTTCCAATTACCTGTGAGATACAATGCTGGCACATAATTGCTGGCCAATTTCACACAAAAAAAAGAAGACCATATCTCTGATCACATCCAAGAATGGAGACACCAGAAGAGTTTAATTAAGGTGCTAGTCCCACCAACATTCTTGCTCGAGTGGTTCCTTAAGTCTTTGGTCCCATAGTTATCGAAAGATGTCGCGACGTCAAGAGTATTTTACGAAGAAGACGCCATCATGAGATCTCAACAGCTTGAGCTAATCTATTCTCAGTCTAGTTTATTATATGAGATCTTGCCAGATGCGTCACGCTCAATACTTGATAAAACCAGATAGAGAGTTGGGCCAAATTCCGATGGTATTGTTGGTTCAGCACAAACAAAGCCCGTTGAGCAACTGACGAAGCAATTGCAATAGTTGTTTATACAACACATAGTGTCCAACCAAACTATTGTTTTGGTTGCTCCCCCTACTAAAACGTCAAATGTACACACAATGCAATCGATAATTCCAAAGGCAACCCATCAGCCTAAAGGAAAGAATAAACAATGAAATAAGGGTAAGGGGGATAACAAATCCACTAATAATGTTGGTGGGGGAAACACTGAGAAAAGTAAGGTGAGGTATCCATGCAACCTGTGCGCAGAAGATCACCCGACCCACCAATTTCCTCGGCTTGCAGAGGCCCAAAATTTTGTGACACGAAAATAGCCTGCTATGTTAACCAATCCATTTCAGTATGGGAAAAACCTAACTCAAGCCTCTACAAGCACGAAAGGGGGAAATCAAGGACTCTCTCTGTCTTCAAACAATCCTGCATCCGTGAATGTGTATATGATGAAGGGTGATGCTTTAATATCAACTAGAGCACATGACTCCCATATCTGAGAAGGGAAAAGAAGCCGAACTCCCATCTCTTCCTCTACAAATTGAGAAGACTTTGGGCAAAACAATGAAACACATCCCAAAAGGCACGTTTAAAAAAGCTTCTCATAACTCAAATGCAAGCGCCGCCCAGAACTATTCTATGGTGGAGGATTTGTCACAAACCCCTTGTGTGATGTCCACTTTGGAGGTCCTCCAAAGCTATCATTCCAAGAGGAAAGTCTTGTTAACTGCTTTAGGATCTACCGAGACTTGTAATCTGGGTAGTGATTCAGATAGTAGTGGCTTATCCCATGAAAATTTTTACTCAAAATATCTTTCGCACGGTGGTTGATGAGGGCGCCTCGACATGTGTTATGTCATTGGCATGTTGGAAGGCCATTGGCCAGCCCATTTTGTCTCTGTCACCTACTCTTCTCACTTCTTTTGACGGTCATTCATTTCGACCAAATGGTATCATTCCCTCTTTCCCCATGCAGTTAGGAGGGAAGACCATGTGAATCGAGGTAGAAGTAATCGACGCGTCCCTCGACTACAATGTCTTGTTAGGAAGGAGTTGGACTTATGCCATGCAAGTAGTGGTTGCTACAGTTTTTCGAGTCTTGTTGTTTCCCCATGAGGATCGGATTGTGACCATTGATCAATTGTCTTTCTCCAGACCTGACCCTTTAGTGGGGGTATCCGCGGTCCCAATGATTGATAATCCTCCACCAGGTGTAGTCAACGTAGGGTTTGGTTTATGCCGATATTTGATAGGTACCTTCAATTACCCGCCCCCTCAACGCGATGTCAATTTTATATACGACCACCATAAGGTTGAGATTTTTCAAGTTTCGTCATTTCACCATGATGGATACTTCCTTCCCCATTATCCACGATGGATGGGACAGGGCACCCGGGCATGTCCATACCCTTGTTCGCAGCTGAAGTAGCGTACTCTTTAGTCCAGCAAGCTTCAGCCAACACAGATCCAACTCCTGCACAAGAGTTAGATCCACTTCTAAAGCCTATTTGGGCTCAGGGTTCTCTCACTGACACTGATTCATTAGACTTGGTATTTCCCTTTGACGAAGCAGTAATTGAAGCAATGACTAGTCCAGACAAACCCTGGGAAGATATTCATCACAGATCGTACTTCCTCCCAGAGTTAAGCATAATCGAAGCCAAAGAATTCACCTTGACTATGACGGGAGATAGGTCTCGTCCTATTAATCCCTTAGCTACACACAAGGTCTATGCTGAGGGTAATATGGAAACCATCACTGAAACCATATCGATAAATATCTACCGAACCCCTGGCGTCATAGAGAATTTTTTTGTCGTAGTTGATTTCTCTCCCAAAGAGATTCAAATCTATAAAGATCTATTTAAATAATTCTGCAACATTTTTTCCTGGTCTTATGAGGAAATTCCAGGCATCAATCCAAAAATAGTCAAACATGAAATCACAACTTATCTTGATGCCAAGCCTATTTGACAGAAGCTTCATCTTGTTAATCCTAGGAAAGCAGCGACCATTAAGGTTGAAGTTGAAAAATTGATAAAAGTCGGTTTTATCTATCCTATCCATTTGACCCAATGGGTGTCAAATCCTGTGTCGGTCAATAAAAAACAAGGCATGATTCGTGTATGTACATACTTCCATGATTTGAACAAGTCATGTCCAAAAGATAATTTTCCCACACCATTCATCGACTAGATAATTGATGAATGTCCCGGTTGAGAGGCCTTCTCTTCAATGGACGGTTTTTCGAGATATAATCAAATTCAAATCAAACCTGAGGACCAGCAAAAAACGACATTCATCTACCCATGGGGTACATTCACGTATTGTAAGATGCCCTTTGGTCTCAAAAATGTTGGTGCGACCTTTCAGCGAGCCATGTCTTTTGCTTTCCATGACCTCAAGAATATAGTCGAGGCCTATTTAGATGATTTAGCATATCAATCTCACAAGAGAACGGATCATCCCACACACCTTTAAATTATCTTTGAGTGTTGTCACTATTTCCAAATTCTCTTGAATCCAAACAAGTGCAGCTTCTGCGTAACATCAGGACGTTTTTTAGGTTTCATAGTGTCAACAACAGGGATCATGGTCGATCCTCTCAAGGTTGAGGCAATAATTCAGTTGCCTCCCCAGTGCACAATCCTTCAATTTCATAGTCTACAAGGAAAGGAAAATTTTTTAAGATGTTTCATAACCAACTGTGTCGAGATCACAAAGGGATTTATGCGTTTACTGAAGAAATACATTCCTTTTGATTGGGACTATGCTGCTCAATGCTCTTTCTAAGCATTGAAACATGCCCTCACAACTGGCCCTCTGCTTCGTCCACCTAACTATAACAAATATTTCTTATTATACTTGGCTGCAGCAGAGTCAACCATTGGCATGGTATTAGTTCAGGAAGATGAATTGTTCTTAGAATATGTGATCTATTACCTGAGTCAAGGCCTCATAGGACCGGAACTCAATTACTCTCATATCGAAAAACTTGTGTTGGCAGCAGTACATGATGTTCAACGGTTCTGTCATTATGTTATGTTTCGTAAGACCACCGTCATTGCTGTCGTGAATCCATTCCAGTACATGTTGACATGATGGGTAATAGGTGGAAAGATCAGTAGATGGATATTCATCCTCCAAGAGTTTGACTTAGATTTCATTTCAATGAAATCCAAAAAGTCACTGGTCTTCGCAGAACTTATTTCAGAACTTCCGGTTGAGTCAGGTGATGTTGTGCCCAAAGAATGGCCTATTAGAGGAGATATGTTTTTAATCACATCTTTGGATCCTTGGTACAGAGATATACTTATCTATCTCCAGACTTTGAAATGCCCTGCCTCTGCTTCTCCTTATGAGCGTCGGCATATACGCCATCAAGCTAAGAATTATCTCATACTCGATGATACGTTGTATCAAAGAGGTGTAGACTGCATCCTGCATTGATGCCTCACTCACGAAGAAGAAGTTATCGTGCTTAACGATTGCCATACTAGATCCTATGGCGGTCATTTGTCTGGGTTGGAAACAGCCCAAAAGATTTCACGAGCCGGTTACTTTTGGCCGACACTAATCAAAGATTGTATTGAATCGGTCAAGAAGTGCCACCCGTGCCAAATCTTCTCTCAGAAGATGTGGGCACATCCCGCTCCCATGTTTCCTGTCATCGTAGTTGGTCCCTTCACCAAGTGGGGGATTGATTACACTACATGAAACCCTCCTTCAACAAGAGGGCACTGTTATATCATTGTAGCCATAGAATACTTCACGAAGTGTGTCGAAGCTATGCCAATGTTTAAAGATTATGGAGAGATTGTGGCTCTCTTTTTATTCAACAAAATCAGAGCAAGGTTCGACGTACCAAGGGAGATTGTCACTAACCATGGCATTCACTTTCAAAACTAGATGATGACCGAATTAACGTCAAATCTTGGGTTGCGGCAAGAACATTCATCGCCCTACTACCTCCCAGAAAATGGTCAGCTGGAAGCTGTAAATAAATCTCTCAATACCATCCTACAGTGAATGATCAACTCAGTCAAGTCAAATTGGCATTTGATGTTATACTTGGCATTATGGGCTTACCGAACGTCTATTAAGAATGAAACTGGTTTCTCACCTTTTGAACTTGTTTACGGGCTGGAAGAAGTCTTTCCTATCGAATGTCAGATCTCGTCCCTAAATTTGGCAGTACAATTATTGCCAGATCCGTCTCCACTTGAAGAATGGTTATTATAACTTGAGCGACTCAATGAGAAGTGTCGTGATGCGACCCTGGCCAACGAGGCTCACAAACATAAAGTCAAGTGTTAGTATGCAGATGGTGTTAGCTGCCACACTCAGAGGCTTGCCTCCATAGCTTGGGTCTTTTTTACACCTCAAGGCCAGTTATTATCTTCCAGAGGTATATGCTTAGGTGACACCACAAACAATGTCGTCGAGTATAGTGAATTTATTGAGTTTCTTCGTGACGCCCTATCATTTGGTATCTCTCATCTCTGAGTCTATTTATACGCTCAGCTAGTTGTGTCGCAGCTAAATAGAGTCTACCATGTTCATGATCTGACTTTACACCGATGATTCCTTAGGGTACATCTCTTAGAACGAAGATTTGATTATATTACATATTTTCATGTTCCTAGGAGATTAAACCAAATTACACATACTCTAGCTATTCAAATTTTAGATTGGCATCTCCCACACATATGAAAGGATACACACATAAACATGTAAATACATTTTTAAAGGAAAAAATGATCCATAAGAAACAAAAAGACATAAAAATCGATATATAATATCATAGTCCCCGGTGTACATAGGTGGACGCAAGCGCCTCAAAACTATGACCAATAATGAGTCATGGGGCTTATGCCCTCGAAAAATAAATACAAGTAGTGCTCCCGGCACGTGAAAAGTCTAAACTAAGGTCAGGGCCTATGGGCCCTGTTGTACTTATCAACAGCGTTTACCAAACGTTGAAAAAATTGGGCCGACGTCCGTGGTGCCCCCACTACATGAGGCTGCATAGATGGTGGAAAATCCTCAATATCTGCCATAGGGACTGTGCGGGTGAGCGAGGTAAAGTTTCACTCGACTCGTCTCAACACCCTCTCAGCCTCCCCAGCTGGAAGCTCTCCTACTACTATTGGTCCCCCTGTGGTAGCAGGTGCGACACCTGGCCGAGGAAGACGCATGTCCCTCGCATAGTCTGTTGGTCGTACTGGTCCCACATCTACACGCAACAGACAAATATTTGTCAACTACTCCGGTATATAAAATAAAAAAAAATAAAAAAAAAAACCAATGATGTAAACTTACCCATCTCTCCTCGCTCCTCACTAGGAGGTACTGGTATCTTAGGATCTCTCAAGAAATCAATCCCATCATAAGGGTAATCCTCTAGGACAAGGATCTATCACAACAACCAAGCGAATAAATCATCGTCAAAGAACTCATTAGTCCTTCTACCACCCTGTCGTGGAAGTAACACTGGCCATCTACAAATAGCAAGAAGAGAGACCTGATGTCCTCGTACCACTACTCGAGGATTGAAGATCAGAAGTATTTCAAAGAACAAAGAGGATAGAACAGTCTCGAACCCGAAGTACCTCTGTGTCCGCAACCGACAATCTGTCAGTTGTCGCTTCATACAATCTAACAGTGTAGTGCTCCAGTCAAATATTTTTGCATTTAAGCACTGTACTGCATAGTTCATCTGTGCCCAGGACGCCTGATGTAAAGCCACAGAACCAGTCATCTGCCCAATAAGCAACACAATCACCTGTAGTGATAAGTCAGTAATCTTGCTTGTAGGCAAGTGCGAGCTCAATCGGTCTGTACCAACCTCACAATAAAGTCCTATCAATTTCGATATGTTATGAGGCACTGAAGGAAATGTTCGGAAGTTGACTGGTTCCCCTCTCCTGGAGAGGCCAGTGAAAAAAATAAATGTCCTCGGTCGTGGGCACTAGTGACTGCCCCTCTAACATAAAATCCTCTGCATCTGGATGCCAATAATCGACCAAGGCATTTAGTAGCCTAGGTTGTGCCCACATAAAAGGACATAAGAAGAACTTGAGCAGCCTGCATTGCATTAAGGTAGCCACAGAATTGGGGTCTTCCCGACCAACTTACTAACCTCCTCATGCTCTCTTTCTCTCCATTGAACATACATCCTACAAAACACCAAGTTCAGGAGGATTAAACCTTGTTTTTTTTTTTAATTCATTCAATAAGGGGGTCCACGCGGGCTGTAATTATGACAGGCACGTGTACATGCGTGGATTTTTTACTCTGCCCGAATGTACACGCGTCTTGTCATAGGAGAGCCCATGTGGACCTAGGGCCGACCTTTTGAAGGTCTACGCCCCTCAAAAAATTGAAACCCAAAGAATAAATAAATATTTAAATTGCAAGAGGAGATATTTTATACTTACTTGGTCCAGACAGATGATCGTTTCTTCCACTGTAGCTCCCAGAATCACTACTTTTATCAAAGGGGTTTTTTTTCTCCAGAGTCAATTTCCAAATCAGCAATGGTAATAATGAGTTGCCAGCTTCTATTTATAGACTTTTTGGCCTCTTTTTTTCACTCCCCCCCCCCTTCTTATCGTTTTCTTTAAACCAAAAACCATTTAGAGTGATTCAGGATTTGCATTGAAAGGCTATGTTCAGATATCGGGACATATTTTTTGGAATTTTGGGTAACTTTTGACGGTCCGTGGAAAAATATCAGATGATCAACTTGAGAATGTAGGTTAGGTTTCTACCCTAACTTTTATATCTCATTGTCTTTATCCCTTTGACATAGGATAGATCCCATCAGGTTGCAACACGGAACCATCATTGTTGCTTTAGAAGTGTCGCAAGTTGGTGGTAGAGCTTACTGGAACATGGATGCCCTAGGTAGATCTTTGTTGCATTATGGTGTCCATGTTGTCTCTAATCATTGTAGGCTCGGGAGTCCTTGTTGTTTTTCTTGATTACGAGTTCGAGCCTCATTTGCATGATTACTTTTCACTCTTGAACTCACCCTTAGGACTCCCAAAAAACATAATGGGTCTTATTTTAAGCCCTTTTTAGACCCTCTAAACATGAAAATATTGTCGAGCGATCTTGTGGCCCTTAACACTCGTTAAACTGAAATTTGAAGTCACGTCTGTCCGGCTGTAGTTTACCCCTTTTTCAGTCTGGACGGTCAACTGTACGAACAAAGGTATACTCTAAGGAACTTCATTTCTATAGAAGAGTAATCTCAGATATCATTTTAACCCTTTTTCGGGCCTGAGGGACTAAATGTACGAAAAAGGAACCCCCACAGAGTCCATATTTAAGCTCTTTTCAGACTCCTTAAAATTGAAAAGATCGTCGAGTGACCTTATTCTTTCACACTCGTTAAAATGGTCCAGAAGAAAATTCCTGACGGAGTCCATAGTTAAGCTTTTTTCAAAATTCTTAAAAATGAAAAAATGGCCGAGTGATCTTGTCTTTATCACACTCATTAAAATTGTTTTTAATAGACGTCTTTTCGGTGCTAATTTACCCTTTTTTCGAACCGACTGGACTACCTTCAAAAAAGGTACCCCAGTGGAGTCTCCTTTTACACTTTTTAGACTCTCTAAATATGAAAAACTATCAAGCTTAACTTCTTTGGGCTCATTAAACTTACATTTAAGGACGTTACCATTGTGTGTTTTATTAATCGCATTCACATACCTGCGTATTTGGCCTAATGTCGGCTCCATGTTTCTCTCAACTGAACCATCTGAAGCATGCCTTATGCGCAAGCCCTGTAGCACTTTGCCTTTGCGTCTGGACACCTTTGGCCCCTGAAGGATTTTTCCTGAGTGTCCTTTCTTGCATGTGTCCCTTTGCCCTGAGCATCCCTGTGTTCTATGTGATTGGAACTAGTACGCTTACAACACTTGATCCTCCTTTGTAACGTAACATTCTTTTATTCTTTTTCCAAAATTATTGGAAAAAAGACAAAAAAATCAAATATACCCCAAAAAGAGGAAGGGAAAAGTATTTTCTTTATTGGCAGCACAATGAGTCACCCTTGGATAAATCACATGTGTCTGTTTGTTCGTCAAACCATGGGATTTAATACGACCTTAGGAAGCTATTCTCACTACATAGAGTTGTGTCCTCCTCTGTTTGGTTATTCTTTCAAACATATGGAGATTTTGCATTGCCTCCCACCTCGTAAACTTATTTTAATGCCATGTTGCCTGAGTCTCATCATTTGTCATGTTGTTGTCCAAGGGAAGTTTTTTACCAAGCCTGAGTTGACCCTTCTACAATTTGTCTCTTGCCCTCATGCTCAGCCATCCTGAACGTCCAATCAAGTCTTTGTTTGAAATCAATGAATCCTTTATTCTGATCATCAATATTCTCTAGTCCATGACTGACGAGTCATCAAAGACCTCTGGGTAGTGAATTCGTACACTCATATTACACTCCTACCCGATTTTTGAAGATTTTGAAGTTGTCGCTCGAGCTTTGAAGACCTCGTCTCCAACCATCAGGCCTTATCAACTTATAGAAGATGGATACTCTACATGTATATCTTTTTTGATTTCGAGATGTAGCTCCACTGTGTATTGTTCGCGGATACACTTTATATAGTTATATGACATGGATCTACAGTGTATTTGATTGGTAGCCATGATTTTATTTTATCCCAAGCATGGGTGTGCCCGCCTCAGTGAGACAACTGTTCTTTTTGCAGACGACACCTCTCGATTTCTGGTCCCTGGGCTCACTTGTTTGGCACATTGGTGAAGATGTTTAATGTATTTCGGCCATTAGATGATCTTATGACCTCACACATTAGGGGGCATCTGTTATAACCCTAATTTACACTAGACATGCTTACCTGGCATCATGCCATCTCAGATTCCTTCTTTGCCAAAACACTGTTGAACAACTCTTCTTAAAAACACCATTTATAAAGGCACACATGCCCTGCTCCATTACTGCATGCGTGTACACGCTATCTGACCCAAGACAACCCACGTGTACCTACAAAATCACAAAAAAAGGAAAGTTGTCTATGGGACACACAACTTTGGGTGAGTTAACTAAACCTTACGGTCATGCATGGCCGAGGGTTCAACCAAATACCTAGCTTCTTCTATCCTATAAAAGAAGGGTTAGGGGTCCGATTTGGAAGAGGAGAATCATAGTAAAGAAACTATACCCAATTGCACATTCCCATTGTCCCAACCCTTTAGCCATCTTTTTGCAAAAAGAGATACAGAGCAAAGAAGTTGGAAGACAGTTGAAGAGGAGCCTAGGACCAGGTTCACGGAGCAGTGGCCGGCTTTTTCATTGTAAGTTTATTTGTTAAAGTTGATAATAAATAAGTGTTTTTCCCGTCCCACCATATGAGTTTTTTTATAGTTTATTGTATACATATTTAAATCTCTAACCCATTAATCTATAGATCAAATTCATGTAGAGTTTGTTTTTTATCTTGTGTGAATGCAAGTCGGCCTTTGGAGGAGAGTTGCAGTCAACGAGAGATCAAGTGTGAAGAAGGATCAATATCAAACGCCTGAAATAAGGTATGCTCACTTGATCATCTTAAATACATATTTTCTTAAGAATAATGGGGATTAGGTCTGGGATGACGGTAGAAAGTAGGATTCTTTAGGTCTTTTCTGCATGCATAATATAACCCTAAATGCTAGTCCGTAGAGGGATTTGTCACTCACAACACCTAGGTAATTATTTTCCTAAGGTTGATAGTCCAATATTGAGAACGCTTTCTTATAGAATATTCCCCTAAAAAATAGGGCACTCCTCTTCAGTTCAGATTTATTTAAACTTAGTTACACTCAATTAGAATAGTGGAAGTCACTTGTGCATGGAAACCTTTGTTTTATCACTAGTAGTTTCATGTGTCTCTCTCACTTCCACACATGTGACTCAGTTAACTAGTGATTGTGGTAGTTCACTCTATTGTCTATCAGTGAGAGTATAGATCTCTCAAGATCACTACTATGATACATTAGTTACTCATGTATCTTATATCTATTGTAAATTATTCACCTTTTGTGCATGGAATATAGATAATATAAATTATTTCATTCTCTTTTCCAATTTTGTCTTCTCTTCATCCTCCGTTGCAAGGTGTATATGTTTCATTGTTAGTTATATCTTCTTTCGGAAGAAAAGGATCTTTCGAAAATTCTCCTCTAAAAATGTTTATCATTCATATATATATATATATATATATATATATATATATAATGATTTTAAATCTTTAAAACTTACTAATTTTTATTTTAATTAATAATATTTTATGTTTAAAATTGATTATAGAAAATTTAAAAATTCATATTTTTATTTCTTTTAAATTTACTTTTATAATTTTAATATCTACTCTATTTTATAATTTATAATTTTTTTATTTGTAATATTATCTATCTTTATAAGTACCCCAATTTAGTATAATCACAATAATATTAATATCCTTTTACTTTATTGTTTTCATAAAATTTGTAAGGTTATCAAAAATCCTCTACCACAAACAAAGAAGGAAATGTGTACATGTATATTAGACATGTATGTATGCAAAAAATTATCTCAATGATTATTATTTCTTAATTAAATAATATTGGCAAGTATGATATATCAAAAATTTGTGACTTAGGTGAATGGAAGAAAATGAACCCTCCAACCACTAAAACCATGCAGATGAAAATGCATTTTATCCATTCATACCCTATCATTATAAGTACATGTATAAGTACATGTGAAACACAAAAAAATAACATTTCTCCCACAACAAAAGCATCATGTTGAAAGGAAGTTGACAACTCTCTGAACCTATCTCTTAAAACATGCAAAAGCTACTTATCATAAAAGCTGAAAGCATGGATGTGAATCAAACAAATGAGGGAGCATCCAAGCAAATGAGGCAATAAGCTATAGAAACCAAGCATAGCAAATGCGGTTTAATTTAATATGAAGTAATTTTTTAATATGATAAATAAATGTTTAATTTAAGATAAGTAATTGATTTAATAGTGTTAATTAAGTGTAATTTTAGTGGTTGTGAGACAAAAGGGTTACCCTTTTATCTAAGTTTATGTTCATATTTATTTAATTCTATAAGAAAGAATGCAATTTCTAAATCAAGAAAAATAAGAATGTTTGAGCCCTCTCTTTAATTGGAGTTGTGTGAAGAAATCATACTTAAAATATCATTTTTTGAAATATTAAGGTTTTTATTAATTATTTATTAAGATTAAAATTCTATTTTTTGAAATATTAAGTTTTTTATTAATTAAAATTGTATTTTTTGAATTTTTTATTATTATTTATTAAAGATTATTAATTTTTAACAAGTCATATACACTTATTAATATAACAATCAAGGTTATATGGGTTGAAATATACAATAACTTAACAATAACTGAATTAATGATGCAATTATAGTTCATACAAGTAAATAAATTGAAATGTAGAGAGTATTCACTTTTGGATTACCAATACCAACTTAGCTTTGTATCGCCTATAATCAACCTAACATTAATTTTACGAAATTTCACCAACTTTGAAAGAGATCAAATTTATTTGAATAAGCGGGTGAATAAATACATAGAATGCTAGATAGTTTAACATTATTCCAAATATAATCACTTGATTAATTTGAATAGGTCATAATGTTGAATGTACGAGCGTAATACAAGAATACGAGGAACGTGAATCTGGCTAGAATGGAAACGATGAATAACAAGGACGATCCAATTCTTTGAAGAGGACTAGTCCTCGAGAGTCATGGGTATAGGGGGTTCAAAATTGAGCATGTCAAAAGGTTCACATTCCCTTCTACAAGTGCTTTACATAAAATGGTGGTCTAAAAAAATGTTAATTTTCATTTTACTTATTTTTGAAGAAGTGCAAGGTGCATATTAAAATTTCATAAGAAGGGTTATTCTTGAAACTCATGTATGTTTTTAGTGAGTAACATATCCATGGATAATTTTGTTTACATTGCACCTTCATTTCAAGTTGTGTTCAAGTTTGAAACAAGGGCTTTGGATAAGAAGTCATCATCCTAACTTTGTGCATAGTAAATGCACGATACTACTTATAATTTTAATATGTTGAAACAAATGAATGACTCTACAATCAAATGACCTCCCTTTCAAACTACATTAATTCTATAATTTTTGAACAACAAATTAATGTTTGAGATGGATCTAGATATCATATTAGATTGGAATGGAAAATGAATAAATGCCGAACTTAATCTTGTCTCACAATTTTTTTATTATTGTGAGGGCCTTTTTTTATTGTAAAAGAGTGTTATTGTACCATACCAACTTGCATTAATGTGATGGAAGATCCATCTATCTCAGAGAGCTCTTGGCATGTGCTAGAGGAAAAGTAAAGTTGCATTCCCTAATTGTTTTCTAGAATATCATTTAATATTACCTCTCTATTTCTATTATTTTTCTCGAATATCATATTACCTATCTATTTTTTCAAATATCCATGGAATAAAAAAACAAAATGGTGGTATTTTCATCATCAATTAGCTACACTATATTCCAAGTTCAATATGGCATGGATTTTTACTCTTTCCTCGAAGTAATTATTTGAATTCTTATTATGCTTGACTTTAGTGATTTGAATTATGTTGATATTTCCCTTCTTTAGAACTATTTATTTGAATTCTTGATATGCTTGATTTCAATGATTTGAATTATGTTGGTTTTTCTCTTCTTTTGAACCACACATAGCATTCTTAACAACCCATCCTAAATTCTTTGGAATTGTTTGTAAGGCCCTTTATTCTTAAAGTGGATTTGTAGAGCATTTTTAGTCTTCGAATGTGTTATTCTTAAAATTGATTTATTGAGAATTTTTATTCTTCGAGTATGTTTTTTGAATTTGTCCCCTTAGTTGAGAATATGTCTATAGACTAAGAGAGTGTTGGAAACCTATAATCCATCCCATTGAACATGAAACCTAATTTGAAACCTAATTTGAGTTAGTTATTATTCTCTTTATTTTAACCTCTTCTATTATTTATCCTTTTACCAATAACCCTTGGAACTTACTCTTCTCTTTTAAGTTTTTTGAAATTTCTTTTGGCCCCTTTGTTCTCAATTTAATTTATTAATCAATTAATTTTTACTTTTGATCATAAATCTTAACGCCTTTAGGAATAACTGAATCTTTATGTTATTTTGAAATTTTTTGACCCTTGGTTTTCAATTTAATTAAATAATTTTTACTTCTAATCTCAAATCTTAAGGGCTTTACGAATAATTGAATAATTAAATATTTTTTCACTCGACATGTTTTCCCTTCATCAACTCCAATGTTAATCCTCTCATCCTATTTATTCTAATATATTGACACTCTTTTCTCACTCTTTAACTTCTTTGGTTCATGACGATAGGTGGAGTGTCCACTCAAAATGTTGGAAGTTTCAAAAATTTCGAAAGAGTTTAATTCCATAAATATGGACAACAATATAACTAAATGTTCATGAGCTTAACTAAAATTTCAAAAGCTTCATACAAGTATACAAGTAGAATTATTTCTCTAGCCATTTTTTCGACTCATTTTCTAGGTCTTCACTATCTCTAGATTTCTCATCTTATTTATCTTCTAAGTTAGAGCCACCAATCTCCCTGAAGGGTCCAAACTTGTTCTCTAGAGTTTCCATGATGATGGTCATCTTGACAGAGATGTTAGTGAATTATGCTTCTAGTTTTTAAAATCTCTCTTTTGATTCATCGTGAGGGTTGTTACTATAATCATACCCCACATGGTTAAGTTTTTTCATACATCATGCCAATCATTGGATCCTACAACTTTCCACAAACCCCACTAAAAAAACATACCTTGATACCTTTGATATAATCTCTAAAGTTTCTACAATCTTTTATTATGTAGTGTTTTAATTAATATTTAGATTACATGTAACTTGGGAAGACCTTGTTATCACACAAATTGTATGTTGGGAAAATCCCAACCTAAACCACAAGAGTGAGACAAGTATAGGATTACCTACCCATTGTCACCTTAGATAGACAAAATGATGTTATAAACAATATATTAGGGCAACCTTATGGTTGTAGAAAACTTTTTCTATAGAAACAAGATCTAGCCACAAAAGTGAACATGTAAACCGTCAAAACAATAGTTAATTATCAATAGAACAATAATCTAGGATAGCAAGTAAACTTTGGTTGTAGATTAGTAAGAAATGAGTGAGAGAGAGAGTTTTCTGCAGCCCTAATGGTTGTAGCATTAATTTTTAACAAAACAGAGAAATAATTGGCTAAGCCTTTGGAACTTCTGCTCTTGCTTCCCATTAAATGGGGTACATGCCCTTCTTGGGTCAATCAGCCCGATGACCTAAAATATAGGGACACGAAAGAGAAGAAGTAATGGAAAGTGGTAAGTATGAATGGAAGCGGTAGGAAAACCCTTCAAGGAAAACCCCTGGTTACAACCCTTTCACCAAGGGTGGCCACTTACTAGGAAATCATGACACTCACCAAGGTGAAATAAGGAAAAAAGCATAATTTCCAAGAAAAACGTTCCATAATCAAGTTTTAATGCATGATATTAAAATCCCCAAGTATTAAAGTGATACATACCACAACACATGATTTGCACCTCATGGAGCAAGATCTACCATCCTCTCAAGGCAAGATGGTGTGGTGAATTCCATCATGACGAATGAAGAAGTATGGTGGTGACGCGGGGCTCCATCTGTGTAAGTGGACACTATCGATCAATCCATCTCTCGGTACTCCATGTCTACAACCTGAGGGCCTAGAGACATCATCTCCTTAGTTATCCCTAGGAATGGGGGATAACAAACCCAATGCTGGAAAGAGTGAGCTAGAAGGTGAGGTCTATGCCCTGTTCTTCTCTTCTTATTTATGAAATGTAAATACAAAGAAAGGGGCACTCACAATGGAGATGCCCTGAGAACTATGGTCAATATGACTACGACAAGATCTTCTACTTCCTTTGGTCTGCTTCAATATCACACGCCTAGAGGCTCTGCTTAACTATAGAGAAATAGAAAGTGCATGAACCCCTTCCTTTCCTAGTGGCCTAGTATTTTGATATAACTTTATAGTCGTGTAGGGTTTCGGTTAGGGTTTTACCTTCTTCAACCCCTAATTAATATTATGGTTTTGGACCCTCTATTAAATATTTTTGAATGTCCACATGTGTGAGTAATGGAAGTTGACGTGGCATCCACTCAGTAGCATGGTGATCAATAGGATAAGTCAATTTATTGGAGGCATAACTTCCTCATACTAGCTTTGATTATCTTCATGCTATTGGGAATATCTTGAAGTGTAGAACCATTTCAAGATGATGAAAACTTTTCTTGCAAAGTTTTGATTGCAAAAATGATCATTCAGGTAATCAAATGGACTCTTAAAAGTTCTAAACCCTAGACCATCAAAGTGGGACTTGCCCTTAAAATGACCCCTACAAAGCAATAACTCCAATTTTTCCACCTAAAAAATACCAAAACAAATGACAAATTATATAATGGTCCATTATTGATTTTCATACTTATTATATTTTAAAATATTTATCATATAATATCTTGCATTATTATTTTAATTAATTCTTTGACTTTATGTGATTTCCATGCTTGTTGTATTTTGAAATATTTATCATATCAAATGTCTTAATTAATTCTTTGATTTTATTTATTATTAATTCACTTTAATTTCTATAGTTAGTATATTTTTAAATATTTATCTTGTAATATTTTATATTAATTTATTTTAAAATATTTATATTTTAATATTTTATATTAATTTATTTTAAAATATTTATATTCTAATATTTTATATTATTATCTTATTCACTTCTTAATTTTCATGCTTATTATATTTTAATATAGTTATGATGTAATATTAATTCTCTTTACATACATTTTATTTAATTTTTATTCATTCCTTCATTTCCATTCTTATTATATTTTAAAATATCTATCCTATAATGTTTTCTATTATTAACTTCATTCCTTCCTTGGTATACATGCTTGTTATATATTATATTTTAAAATATTTTTCAATATAATGTTAAAATATCTAATTCTATAATGTTTTATTCATTCCTTGATTTCCATTCTTATTATATTTTAAAATATCTATCCTATAATGTTTTCTATTATTGACTTCATTCCTTGGTATACATGCTTGTTATATATTATATTTTGAAATATTTGTCAATGTCATGTTTTGTATTATTGTCTTATTTCATTCCTCGACATGCACGCTTGTTTTGATAATTTATTTCAATATTTATTATATTTTGACTTTTATGTTTATTTTGATAATTGATTTTTATGTTTATTATATTTTGACACTCAAAATATTTTCATAATTGATTTTTATATTTATTATATTTTGACATTCAAGCTTATTTTGATAATTGATTTTAATGTTTATTATATTTTGATATATTTGTAGTATAATGTTTACATTTCTAATATTTGTCATTATTATGTTTTATATTATATTTTTATCTCATTCCTTGACATTAATGCTTATTTTGATAATTGATTTTTATATTTATTTCATTCTTTGATATTAATGCTTATTTTGATAATTGATTTTCATGTTTATTATATTTATAGTATAATGTTTTTTATTATGATATGTTGTCTGGTTGGTAGGATATTTTTTAAATTTATTTTATTTTGAATTTTTAGAAATATAATTTACATTTTAATTTTAATAAATACAATTAATTTTTTTATTTTAATCTTAATAAATATAATTAATTTTTTTAGAAATTTTTACAAAATTGTGTTAAATAATTTGAATTAAATAATTATCTTATAAATTTTAATTTATTAAATATTTAAAAAATCAAATTTCTTAAAATACTTTTTTTAGTTATTTAATATATAAAAAGTTAATGCATAAAGTACAATAAAATTAAATAGTTAAAAACTTACAGTTCATAAAATTTTATCTTTTTAATACTGAATAAAATTAAATCTTTAAAAACGGATCACTATTTTCTTAATACAATGCTTAAAACGCCTCATTATTCTTAATGAAATAAATAAATTATACTCCCAAAACTCCTAATAAATTATACTCCAAAAAA